>CAUYQU010016331.1:0-61216 GCA_963574635.1 Cheracebus regulus
ATGGCGATCATTAAAAAATCTGGAGACAACAGATGCTGGAGAGGATGTGGAGAAATAGGAACACTTTTACACTGTTGGTGGGAGTGTAAATTAGTTCAACCATTGTGGAAGACAGTGTGGCGATTCCTCAAGGACCTAGAAGTAGAAATTCCATTTGACCCAGCTATTCCATTACTGGGTATATATCCAAAGGAATATAAATTGTTTTATTTTAAGGACACATGCACATGTATGTTCATTGCAGCACTGTTTACAATAGCAAAGACTTGGAACCAACCCATATGTCCATCAATGATAGACTAGACAGGGAAAATATGGCACATATACACCATGGAATACTGTGCAGCCATAAAAAACGATGAGTTCGTGTCCTTTGTAGGGACATGGATGAACCTGGAAACTATCATTCTCAGCAAACTGACACAAGAACAGAAAATCAAACACCACATGTTCTCACTCACAGGCAGGTGTTGAACAATGAGAACAGATGGACACAGGGAGGAGAACATCACACACTGAGGTCTGTGGTTGTGGGGGGACTAAGGAAGGGACAGTATGGGTAGGGAGTTGGGGAGGGATAACATGGGGAGAAATGCCAGATATAGGTGACGGGGGGATGGAGGCAGCAAACCACATTGCCATGTATGTACCTATGCAACAATCCTGCATGTTCTTCATGTACCCCAGAACCTAACGTGCAATTATATATATGTATAATGTCCTATTATCTTGTGTTGGGTCCTATCCTCTACTCTAAGTTAGAGTCTGGTTCTATCTCTTACATAGACTTTTTGCCTGATGCCTTTGTCCATGATATCAGGCTCCCTTAGACCTTTCCAAATACCAGTCTGTTCCTCCAATTCTCCCTAATCCCAAGTTCATGCCTCCAGTACACCTTCTACTAAGTTTTGTTTCTAAACAGTGAGGCACTTCTATGCTTCAGTGCATTTTCAGTGAAGTGTTCAAGCCCTTCTTTCTCACATTGACAGCTCTGCCCTCTCCTCCAGGCCCTTTCAGAAGGTGATCTACACTCTCAGCCAAATATCAGAAATCTCTTGGCAATAACTTATCACCACAGAACAACAGTAGAAAAAGTATTATTTTACTAAATATGAGCAATACCTTAAAAAGCAAAATATTTGTTGAAAAACTTGCATATTACCTTTTTAAAGGTTAGTTTTCATTACTCCTTTACACAAAGTTTTTTTTAATTCCACGTGCTTGTAACATATAAGAGATTTTAAAGGACAGCAGCCACATTTCAGAAACAATAATCTAAGGACCCAGTTTTAAATATATACAGACATAATTATCTTCCTTTAAAATAAAAATAGTCATAATAAAATTTTGAGTTGTCAAAAAGAGAATTTCAGATTGATAGATAAGCTTAGAAAAAACTAGAATGAGAAGTTAGTATAATTAGAGGTGTTGGTCCAACTTGAAAATACAAAAGAACAAAAGATTTAAATGATAAATAGGCACAATGAAGTAGTTTTCTAATTCTTGCTTGTTTGTGAAACTTTAAAGAATATTTCAAATATATAGAATACAAAATTTGAAATTAAAATATAATAAAAGTATACTTATACATCTGTTGTAGAAGTGAATCTCTTATCTGGAACTACTGGTAGATTGCTTTAAAATCCTGTTAATTATAATGTCAATAAAGCTGCCATATTTGCAGTTAGAGATGACACTTCTCAACACAAAACCATAAATTTTCACATTTCCTGTTTATGAGTATTAATTGTGCTATTTCCTCATGCTATACCATGATGAATATATTGGTGCTGTCAAAACATGGAGTAAAACCCTTAGGAGCTTATTGATTAATTAGCTTTTCCAGATAATCTGGAAATAAAAATTTTGTTTCCAAAAGAGAATTAAATTTATTATGTTTGCTAAGCCTCTGAAATAGAGAAATATAGTTTATAAAATATCTGTCATTGTATACCTGCTTATTTTTTTAATTCCATTCTTGAAATATTTATTTCCTACAAAATTGAGGTAAGAGTTAGTATTTCAGTAGAATATTGACTTTTGTTTTAAAAAAGGTTCTATCTCAACAAGACCGTAAGTTATTTTAAATGGGTTAACAATGGGAAAGCAACACATTATGAATGGGACATGTGTAACACTGATTGGTAAAGCAAAACAATGGTATTTTTGTCAAAGCTATAATCAGAAAATGTTCTCAGCATGTTAAGCTAAGTGTATTAGTCCATTTTGATGCTGCTGATAAAGATATACCCAAGATTGGGAAGAAAAATAGATTTAATGGACTGCCATTATCACCTCTGTCCACAAGCATAGAGTCTCACCCTAGTAGCTCCACCACCTGTCCAGTCTGCCGGCCTTCCACACCCGCCACCAGCTCACCATGGATGATATCACTGTGCTCCTCCTCAACAATAGTTCTGGCATGTGAAAGGCAGGCTTCCAGTGCAAAGAGCACAAGGATGCCTGCCAGGCTGTCTTCCCCTCCAACGTGGGGCATCCCAGGCAACAGGGCATGATCGTGGACATGAGTCAGAAGGACTCCGATGTGGGTGATGAGGCCCAGAGCAAGAGAGGCATTCTGACCCAGAAGAACCCCATCGAGCATGGCATTGTCACCAACTGAGATGACATGGAGAAGATCTGGCACCAAACCCTCTACAACAAGCTGCATCTGGCTCCTGAGAAGCACCCCATGCTGCTGACCGAGGCCTCTTTAAATTCCAAGACCAACCACAAGAAGATAACCCAGATCATGTTTGAGACCTTCAACACCCCAGCCATGTACATGGCCATCGAGGCCATACTGTCCCTGTATGCCTCTGGCCATACCACTGGCATCGTGATGGACTCCAGCAATGGGGTCATCCACACTGTGCCCATCTATGAGGGGTATACCTTCCCCCATGCCATCCTGCGCCTGGCCCTGGCTGGCTGGGACCTGACTGACTACCTCATGAAGATCCTTACCAAGCAGCTACAGCTTCACCACCACAGTCGAAGGGGAAATTGTGTGTGACATCAAGGAGAAGCTGCTCTACATTGCCCTGGACTTCAAGAAGGAGATGGCCATGGTAGCCTCCAGCAGCTCCCTGGAGAAGAGCTATGAGCTGTCCGGTCATCACCATTGGCAAGGAGAGATTCCGCTGCCCCAAGGTACTCTTCCAGCCTTCCTTCCTGGACATGGAATGCTGTGACATCCACAAAACTACCTTCAACTCTATCATAAAGTATGGCATGGACTTCTGCAAAAACCCATAGGTCAACACAGTGCTTTTGGCGGCACCACCATGTACCAACGGGATGCAGAAGGAGAGCACTGCCCAGGCACCCAGCAAGATGAAGATCAAAATCATTGCTCTTCCCGAGCCCAGGTACTCCGTGTGGATCTGTGGCTCCATCCTGGCCTTGCTGTCCACCTTCCAGAAGGTGTGGATCAGCAAGCAGGAGTACGACGAGTCTGACACCCCCGTCATCTACCGCAAATGCTTCTAGGCGGACTGTGACTTACTTGCACTATGACCTTTCGTGATGAAACCTAACTCATGAAGAAAACAAGATGAGATTGGCATGGCTTTGGCTTTTTTGTTTGAGTCTGGCTTTCTTTTCTTTTCTTTTTTCCCTTTATTTTATTTTGGCTTGACTCAGAATTTAAAAACTGGAATGGTGAAGGTGACAGCAGTCAGTTGAAGTGAGCATCCCCCAAAGTTCTACCATTTGGCCAAGGACTTTGATTGTGCATTGTTCTTGTCTTCAATAGTCATTCCAAATATCATGAGATGAATTGTTACAGGAAGTCCCTTGCCCCCCTAAAAGCCACCTCACTTCTCTCTAAGGATAATGGCCCAGTCCTCTCCCAAGTCCACATAGGGGAGGTGATAGCACTGCTTTGGTGTAAATAATGTAGTGCAAAATTGTTTCAATCTTTGCCTTAGTACTTTTTTATTTTGTTTTATTTTGAATGATCAGGCTTTATGGTCCCCCTTTTTTGTCCCTAACTTGAGATGGATGAAGGCTTTTGCTGTTCCTGGGAATGGGTGGAGGCAGCCAGGGCTTACCTGTACAGTGACTTAAGACCAGTTGAATAAGAGTTCAGACCTTAAAAAAAAAAAGATAAAGAAAAAGAGGCTTGATGACTGGGGAGGCCCCACAATCATGGTAGAAGGCACTTCTTACATGGTGGTTGCAAGAAAGAATGAGAGAGAAGTGAAAGCAGAAACCCCTTATGAGACTTATGCACTACCACGAGAACACTATATGGGAAACTGCCCCTGTGATTTAACTATCTTCCATGGACTCCCTCCCACAATACATGGGAATTATGAGAGAATAATTCAAGATGAGATTTGTGTGGGGACACAGAGCCAAACCATATCACTAAGTAACCATCTCTTGTATTCACCTAAGCTTCATTCAACTGTATGTTTATCTCCTGTATGTGTTTCTCTGGAAGCCCAAGTCTTAAAACTGGAAGGCTTGCCTTGGAATTGAGAAACTCATTGACTATCTCAAGGACTGGTGCTAACCCTAAATGACATTGTAGGTGATTTCTATCTTTACAAGTTACCATCTGAGCTCTGTTACCATCTTGGGCTGCTTTCTCTTCTGGTTTTCGTTTTCTTGTTTGTTTCCTTTGCCCTGTACATCATTCCTTTAAATTCTCCTTAATTCCAAAGGCCTGGACAGAAAACAGAAATGCATAAGACTTGACAACTTACTAGCAGCTCTGAGTTTACCCTTATAACGTCTGGACATAGAAAACAGGGAGGAAGTGAACACGATGCAAGTTGCACTCTTCTCCCCACCCAAAGCCATGAGCCGTTCTCTGAATCCCAGTCACATTCCTGAAGCCAACAGACTGCATGCTCAAGAGGTTTAGGCCTTGAGAACTTCACAGGGGAAAGCCAAGGAGAATGACACTGCTGAAGCTGATACAGCACATCTGCTTGCCTCATGGCATTAGTCATTGGATTTCTAAAGTGCTAAATAATAACTCACAAATTCAAAGCAATTTATTCATTAAATGAATTTTGCACAAAGATAAATGGATGGATTAATGAAGATTCTAATGTACAAGTTTTCAAATTAATTGCATGATTGAGACTGATTAGCAATTAAATTGTTAGCTAGAAAAGCAAGTCACATCCTCTAAAGTGAAGGGTTCTACCCATTGTCTACTTTCAGAATGGTGAGGAGACTACACCAGTGAACTGCACCAGAGCAAAGCCCTGGCATTAACAGAGCCTAGACTTGCCTTTATAGCTACTGTCAAATGAGTGGATATCCACAGTAACTATTCTGGATCTTCATCATGGTCATAGTTTCACAGCCAGACTTGCTTATCAGTGGCAACTTAACAGCTTTCTCACTTTCCTCCATACCAGCATTACTTACCAATTACATTATCATCATACAAGTACTGGGTCACAGATTCTAACATTGTCTAACACACAATTTGGGGAATTAGAAATAGTTACAACAGCTCTGGAGACTAGGTTTTGGACTGCACACTATTTTAGATGTGTTGTAACAAGTCCTTAAAAATTGAGAGTGCCTATCCTCAGGTTGAATCAGTAAAAATGTATGCCACTTAGCAATAGTACTGTAATTCTAGACCTATTATATTTGGTATTTGGTATGATTACAACTTAAATGACTTCCAGCATTATACATTTTAAAGGCTTATAATAAAAATTGGTTAATTTCATCAGTTAGATATTTTTTTCACTGCTTCCTTGGTTTTTGCTCTTAGCTTTTTTTTTTTTTTTTGGTAGGGAGAGAATAAATATTTGTGAAACCTCCAGGATATCATTCTGTACTAAGTTGCTCCAGAGCCAGATTGCCCTTGTGGGAAAATAGGCTTCATCGTATATTAACTGAATAACTTAAGTATTGAATCTTGCATTCTTTGGCTTTCTCATATATAAAACAAGAATAATAAGGACATTTATGTCACAAAGTTTCTAGAAAATTTAATGAGTCAATATGTGTAGAAAACTTAGATGAGTACTAGGCTTGTACCATACACTCAACAAATATTAGACATCATTAGTGTCAGTGTCTGGAAATACACAATGCTATATTTCAGCTTTTAAATGGCAAAATCATGTAAGAAGCAGGTAAATTTTAAAATGCCAAATGTGACTGCTATCTGTAAGAATAAATTAAAGATGGGAATCAGGAATATCAGACTTTAGATAATTTTTATGGAAATTTCTAATTCATAGCAATAAAGTATATAGTACAGAATTTAACAAATGAGGGGTATGTTATTGTTGAGAAAAGAAACATTTTGCAAACTTCTAACCTTAATTTACCTGCATTGAAGACATTTTGACTTTTATATAACCTTCTTATTCAAAAGAAACTTGCTAAAATGTTTATCCAATGCATCTTCACTTTTTAAATTGTAGGACCTGGTGGTATCTCTATCATTCCTTTCACCTTGCCTTGAGCTGCCTGTCATCTCTCCTTCTGAATTAAACTTCCACACCAAAGCATATACTCTGCTTGATTAGCAAGTTTCTCACAATTTAAATTCAGGAACTTTTTACACTCTTAGAAATTATTGACTGAGCACAGTGGAATGAGACTGTAGTCCCAGCTACCTGGAAGGTTAAAACAAGAAGATCACTTGAGCCCAGGAGTTCAAGAGTCTGGTGCCCTATAGTCACACTTCCAATTTGAAAATGGTGGCATAAAAACAAACTGGACTCACTCCCTTCCGCAGAAATCCAAAAACAAATATATAGCACCAAGATGATCACCAGCAATATCCCAGAACACAAATATGAGGATGAGTCCGTTCCTGGAGCCACAGAGAAGTGAAAAAATTCTATCAGACGGTAATAGAATTAGATATTCATGCCCATGACATCCTCCCTAGAATCTGCCCAGCACCAAGTATGTGAAAAATGTTCATTGACTCTCAGTTTCTAAACTGGAAAAAGTGAAACTGAGGTTGACAGTCAGCTCCTGAACTGTCTTAGTTTCCCTGACAGGAGACTTGTCCCTACTTCAAACTATGGGAAGCATTGTGAGTACCTAAAAAAAGAAGTATCTCTGAGGACAGCCAAAGACAAAATAGGGAGGCAGGACTATCATCCCAAATGCTAGAAATTTCTCTGTAATTCAGCCAAACAACACATCAAATTGGAGTGGCTGTTCAGCAACAACATGCTGTAGGAGGTACATTTCACAGGGCACCTGAGCACAAACTACAGCCAGCCCTTCCACATTGCCAGGATATCCCCTTTGGGACCTCCCCTATTTCTGATAATCAGTCACTGATAATTTGGTAGAGCCAAGGCAAACATGAGATTAACGTGCCATCTATTTCTGAACAGGATGCATTGACTTAGAAGAAAAATGTGTCCGAAACTCAAAGGATAAATTATGAAGAATCTCTAAGCAAACATACCCAATAAAAACCAAAATAACCAGGAAGAAAAAACTGGAATGAATAGCAAATTGTTCGATGCAAAGACATAGATGTGCATCCACACACAAAAAAAATAATAGCAAACAGGATATCATGACCTCTCCAAATGGGCAAAGCGAGGAACCAGTGGCTGACCCAGCAAGACTGACACATGAGCTCTCTATCCAATAATTCAAAATAGGAGTTTGAAAGAAACTTAGTGATCTCCAAGATAACAACAACAACAAAAAAAAGCAATTCAAAAATTTATCAGAGATATTTAACAAAGATAATAACAAACAAAATATTGGAACTGAAAAACACATTGGCTAAACTCAAAACTTCATTGAAGGCTCTCTACAGAAGAATGGACCAAGCATAGGAAAGAATCAGTGCTCTCAAACACAGGCTGTTTAGAAGTACACAGTCACAGGAGAAATAAGAAAAAAAAATATATCAAAAGGAATAAAAACTTCCTACAAGATATAGAAAATTACCTCAAAAGACAAAAATCTAAGAATAACTAATATTTAAAAGGGAGCTGAGCAAAAGAACAAGGTAGAACACTTACTCGAAAAATAATAATAGAATAGTTTCCAAAACTTGGTTTAAAAAAATACAAGTTTGGGTATAGGAAGGACAGAGAACACCAAATAAGACTATGCCAAGACATATAATAATTAAATTCTCAAAGGTCAAAGGCAATGAGAGGATCCTAAAAAGCAGCAAGAGAAAAAAATCAAGCAACATTTAAAGAAATGCCAATCATCTGATGACAGACTTCTCAATAGAAACCACATAGGCCAGGAAGGAACAGAGTATTTTCAAAGTGTTGAAAGAAAAACAAACTACCATTAATAAATAATTTATCCAGCAAGGCTATCATTCAAATAAGAAGCCATAAAGTCTTTCCTAGACAAACAAAACCTAAGAGAATTCATCACCACCAGACTATCTCACAAGAAATGGTAAAGGGAGCTCTTCAGTCTGAACGAAAAAACACCAATGTGAAAAAAGAAAATATTTAAAGGTACAAAATCCATTGGTAAAATTAAGTACAAAATTATCCCCAGAATACTCCAATTCTGTGATTCTAGTGCGCAGTCCACCCATAACTCTAGTATGAAGCCTAAAAGATACATATAAAATATTAGCTACAGAAACTTGTTACAAGGTTGGCAAAAAAAAAAAAAATGTAAACTGAGACAACCGAAATTCAAAATGTGGGGTAATGGAGTTAAAATATAAAGATTGTTTTCAGTTTTTTCTTTGTTTGCTTGTTTTTGCTCTTTTTTGTGTTTTCTAATAAAAGTTGTAATCTTGTTAAAATAATCTGGTATATCTATAAGATATTTCACATAAGCTTCACGGTAACCACAATGCAAAAACCTATAATAAATACACTAAAAGTAAACATCAACAAATTAAAACATACTACCAGCAAAAAACACTTAACTACAAAAAAATAACAGGAAGAAAGAGAGGGAGGAGCTACAAAACAAGCAAAAACCAAGCAACAAAATGGCAGTGGCCTTATCAATAATAATGCTGAAAGTAAATGGACTCAATTTGCCATTTACTTTAAAAATATAAAGTGACTAGATGAATACAAAAGCAAGATTTAACTAAATTCTGCCTATAAGAAACCTCACCTATAGAATCACACCTAGATCGAAAGTGTATGGAAAAAAATATTTCATGTGAATGGAAACCAAAAAGAGCTGCAGTGGCTATACTTACAGGAGATAAAATAGACTACCAGTTAAAGACTGCAAAAAAAGATTAAGAAGGTCTTATAAAGATAAAAGAGTCAATACAGAATGGAATATAACAATTGTCAATATCTATGCACCCAACAGCAGAGCACCCAAGTATATAAAACAAACATTAATAGATCTAAAGGGATAGATCGACTGCAATATAACAATATACTTGTAGGAAACTTTAACACCATACTCTTAGTAATGGATAGATCATCTAGGAAGAAAATCCAAAAAACCATTGACAATAAACTGTACACTAAACCAAAAAGGCCTAACTGATATTAATAGAACAGCTGATTCAACTGCTGAAGAATATACATCCTTTTCATCAGCACATGGGACATTCTCCATAATAGATGATATTTTAGGCCACATAACAAGTTTCAACACAAAAAGTTAGAAACAAAATCAAGTGTGTTTCCTGACCACAATGGAATAATACTAGAAATCAATAAAAAGAGGAAGCTCAGAAAGTACATAAACACATGGATATTAACATGTTCCTGAATGACCCATATAGTCAGTGAATAAAGAAGAAAATATAAAAATTTTTTGAAACAAATAAAAATGGAAGTGCAACATTAAAAAATCTATGGGATATAGTAAAAGCAGGACTAAGAGCAAAGTTTGTGGTAATAAATGCCTACATTAAAAACAAGTTGAAAAACCTCAAAAACAGAAGATGGATGAAACAAATAGTTTTTTGAAAAAAAAAAAAGACAAACCTTGAGCTCAATTAAGATTAAAAGAAAAAATACCCAAATAAATAAAATTAGAAATGAAAAGAGGATCTAACAACTGAGATTACAGAAATACAAAGGATTATTAGAGACTATTATGAAAATCAGTGTACCAATAAATTGGGAAAACCTAGAAGAAATGAATATATTCCTGGACACATACAATCTACCAAACTAAACCGTGAAGAAATAGAAAACCTCAACAAATCAATAAACTGAAGGAATAAGAAAGTCTCCCATCAAAGAAAAGCCCAGGACTTGATGTCTTCACTGCTGAACTCTAACAAATGTTTAAAGGAGAACTAATACCAATTCTACTCAAACTCTTCAAAAAACAAACAAACAAAAAGCAAGGAGGAATGAATACTATCAGGCCCATTCTGCAAGGCCAGTATTACCCTGATACCAAAAGCAGACAAAGACACAACAAAAGGAAAAGTACAGGCCAATATCACTGATGAACACAGATGCAAAAATACTCAATAAACTACTAGCTTACTGAATTCATCAATACATTAAAAAGTTCTTTCACTATGATCAAATAGGATTCATCTCAGGGATGCAAGGATGTTTCAACATAGGCAAATCAATAAATATGGTACATTGCATTAAAAGAACAAAGAACAAAAACTGTATGATCACTTCTGTAGATGCTCAGAAAACATTTGATAAAATTCAACATTCCTTTATGATAAAAACCATCAACAAATGAATATGCTTTATAAGGAATATATTAGACTGGTGCAAAAGTAGTTGATATCTTGCCATTACTTGCCTTTAATGGTAGAAACCACAGTTACTTTCACACCAAACTAATACCTTACAGTACCTTAAAATAATATAGATATAGTATACATAGTGTGTACATATATATATGTAAAACATAGTAGAGAAGGAATATATCTTAAAATATAAAATAATAAAGACCATATATATGACAAACCCACGTCCAGCATCATACTGAATGGGGAAATATTGAAAACCTTTTCTCTAAGATCTCAAACATGACAAAGATGCCTGCCCACTTTCACCACTTTTATTCAACATAATACTAGAAGTTTAGGACAAAACAATTAGGCAAAGGGGAGGGGGCATCCAAGTCAGAAAAAGAAGAATTCAAATTAGCCTTGAATACAGATGGCATGATCTTATATTTAGAAAAATCTGAAGACTCCATCAAAAAATTGTTAGAAGTGATCAACCAATTTGGTAAAGTTGCAGGATAAAAAATCAACGTACAAAAATCAGTAATATTTATATACACCAACAGAAACTGCAAAAGAACTAAAGAAAGCAATCTTAATTACAATAGATATAAAAAATGTATAATACCTAGAAATCAATTTAACTGAAGATAAAAGATTTATTTTTATAAATAAATTTTTCCTTTTGGAAAACTATAGAACACTGATGAAAGAAATTGAAAAAAAAAACACAAAAATGGAAAAATATGCCAAGCTTATGAATTGGAAGAACTACTATTGCTAAAATGACAATTCTACCCCCCCCCCAAATTTGCAGATTCTATGGAATATCTATCAAAATACCAATAATACTCCTCATAGAAATAGATAAAACAGTTCTAAAATTTATATGAAACTACAAAAGATACTGTGTAGCCGCAGTAATCCTGAGCAAAAACAACAAAAGAACATCACACTACCTGACTTTAAAATACACTACTAAGCTATAGTAATCAAATTAGCATGATACTGGCACAAAATTAGAAACAATGGAACAGAATGGAGGGCCCAGATATATATATCCATGTGTTTCGAGCCAACTCATTTTTTATGAAGTCATTACATACATCAAGGAAAAGACAGTAGCTTGAATGAACGGTGTTGGGAAATCTGGACAACCATATTCATAAGAATGAAGCTAGACCCTTATCTCTCACCATATAGAAAAAATCAAATCAAAATGGATTAAAGACCAAAATCTACTATCTGAAACCATAAAACTATTAAATGAAAACAAAGTTAGTGGATGTTGGTCTCGGTGAATTATTTTATGTAAGACCTCAAAAGCACAGGCAACCAAAGCAAAAATAGACAAATGGGATTACATCAAGTTAAATGCTTCTGTATAGCAGAAGGAAAAAATAAAGTGAAGAGAGAATACACAGATTAGGAAAAAATTTTGGAAACTCTCCAGCTGAAAATAGATTAATAACCAGAATATATCAGGAACTCAACTCAATAGTAAAAAAAGTAATTATTTAGTTTTAAAATGGACAAAAAATCTGAATCGACATTACTCAAAAGAAGACAAACAAATGGCCAACAAGTATATGAAAAAATGCCCCAAATCACCAGTCATCAGAGAAATGTGACTCACTCCATTCAGAATAACTTTTATCAAAAAGAAAGGAAATAACAGAAGCTAGACAGGATATGGAGAAAGGGGAACCTTCCAGGTCCTTGAGGAATCGCCACACTGTCTTCCACAATGGTTGAACTAGTTTACACTTTTATGGCCAACCTATAGGAATTAAGATAAACACAAAAAACAGCAAAAAGATAACTTTTAAAAAGTAGAATGGAGAAAAAGCCCTAATAATTATTTTGTTGATTTTAAGTAACAATACTGTCTATGTGTAGTGGGTCAACTGTCATTATATCAAGGAGAAAATTAAAACAATTTTGATATTGTTATCAAGTTAGTATTGCCAAAGAAAATAAACATCCATTTGAAAATACATGGTAATAATAAAACAGAACTTTCATAGGATGAAAACTGAATGGGACTTAAAGCTGAGCAAAAGATGTTGGTTTTTATTTTTAAAGATTTACTATGTTATTGTTTTTTATACTCTTCTGTTAAAAGCAGAAATATCTCTTTCACAATAATCATTAATTAAATCTGAAATAAAAGACAAAGAAAAATATTCACTGAAATTAAAGAGAATCAGGATTTGGTTAGTAATATAAGAAAGTAGACTTGCTACTGGCTTAACATTTTTCTTGAATAATCTTTACTTTGCCAAGTACTGAAAAGTGTATAAGACATGTAGTAATGTTTCTATAAGAATTTTCATTTTTATTACCTTTGTTTATTAGGAAACTACAATTTAATGAGAAGATTACTAAGTATAAAATGATGTCTTTTTTGTGTTTTATGTGATTCACAATAAAGACAATGCTTAATGATTTGTGATCGTTTTGAGCTTGTGAGAAGTTAAAGTCTGCAATTATTATATTTGCTGCCTTATCTTCTGAAGTACATTAAAACATATTTTCCAGTAAAGTTAATTTCCAAATTCTTCTTCTTTGAGAGTAGGAAAACCCATCTGTAATATAGAAACATGGATTTTTGAGCTACTTTGAATGACTCCAAATTTCAAAGCAAGAATATCTTACGAATTGGTCGAATGTAGAGAAAAATTTAAAAAAGGTTTTTGATCATTTTATTATTTATTGAAGCAGTCATTGAAATCTCCTTTACATCATGGAGATAACATTTTTAAATAATTTATCAATATTTTCATTACAAGCCTAATGTATTGTTCAGTAAGCTGGATTTTATTCAAATGCTTAGAGAATATTTCTACATTCACATTTTTTTAAAAAAACAAAGCAATATTATTAGTACATCACTAAGATTGTGATGATTTTAGTTAAATTGCATTATCTCTACACCAGGGAATTATTTTAAAGCTTTTATACTCTTCTCCTTTATTATGCCAAGCACTTACAAGCCTCTCCAACCCCTTAGAACTACCATGAACACACACACACGCACACACACTCACACACATACACACACCAACAACTATACTATACCAGCATCACAGTCTGAGGGAATTTTTCATGTGAGCAATCCAGGTGGCTACAGTCTCACTTTCTGCATGCTGATGTACAGCAAGACATATTCACACACACTGACTTTTTTTTTCTTTAATTTGCCCCTGAGAAATATGTGATGGGAGTTAATTCTTGCATTTGTATTTCATAGCTCATTTTCCCATAAACTTTTAAGGAATCTTCTGTATCATTTTTTTTCTCTTTCTTGAATCTTTACCTTCAATTTCTTTAATGACTCTTTCTCCTTAGGTTTAAAATTACAGTCTCTCACATTTTAAAATAGATCTCCCTCAGTTCTGAATTTCTAAATTTATCCTAAGCTACTTTTATAACACTTTTTTTATTTCACTATCCTCAAAATACCCTATGCTCATTATGCTGAATAACATATTTTATAGTTTCCTTTATTTTGACCCATATGTGAGCTATGTTGAATTCACTGGACAAGTCTTCTCCCTGCTATATTTTAATATCCAACCTGAGCATTTTAAAATTTCAAAAATTGATTGTGGCTCACAGACTGAACAATCCAGATAAAACATATGATTAGATTGGTATTTCTTTTAATAGCATAATCTAAAACATTTGTTAACAAATTGAATTAATACCTTATATGAGGGTAGAATTTGAAAGTGAGATGCTCCATGTCACACTCATTCCACTTATATATCGAATGCCTATTAAACTGCCAGATATCAATTCATATGCTTTGCATACTCCAGGTATTAACAAGCAAAAGAACAAAATTTTAAAACCTCTGAGTAATAAAGAACAAATACTTTATAAATTCACTGTAATCTATCATAAAAAGTAAACTGTCAGTATCTCAGAAGATTATAATTGCAAGTGATAGAGAAAAAGAGACAAAATAAAGCAGGATAAAAGTGATCAATAGGGCTGGATGCGACAATGAGCCTTGAGATGGTGCCATTTGAGAAGGAATCTGTAGGAAGTTTAGGAGGTGCCATGTCAGTATGTAGAGAACACTGTTCCAGGCAAAGGTAGTACCAGTGCAGTAGCCCTGAGGCCTGAGCCCAACCATTTATTCTGAGGATCAGCAAGGTTTCTAGTCTGTATCAAGCATATATATACTCTATCAAGCAGAGTGAAGAATAGTCATGGCAGGTGAAGTTATGAAGAAACAAGTGGTTTGTAGGACCTAACTGGGAATTTTCCAACTCCCAGGGGCTCTACAAATGAAATGAAGATATATTGTCAGTCTACGTTTCCTAGGAAAACTTCTGACTACAGAAAACAAAGCAGTTTTGTTACATGATCATAGTCTTGCTTCTTGTGTGTATTTGAATCTCCAGAAAACATGCTCTGACACTATCTATAACCACCCTTTATATTTAAACTGCAACTTAAGATGCCATCTTTCTGCAGTCAATTCAATTGTGAGTAGAATAGATTTCAGTAGGCTCCTATGTTCAGCTTCTGCCAATGCCCAATAATACCTAAACAATTGATTATCAAAAGGCATTCACTTTCAGCTGACTCTGGGAGCTTACAGATCCAAGGGCTTACAGGTCCAGAAACTCGAAGAGCTCTGCTGACCCTTGCCAGTGTCCTTCTGTCATAGGCTCCAATTAGAAAACTAAGAGGTTGCTGGAACCTATAACTCAAATGGCAAATGTAGATCAGTGAGGTCAGTGAGGCTCTGCTGGAAAGAGAACCTGAGTGGTTTGTTGGAGGGCCCACACAGCCCTGTTATTGAGGGGCCCTACTCAAAATAAAGACTTTCTGCTAATACTGCAGACTGTGGCCGTCAACATTCCTGCACTGGGGGATAGGCAAGAGTGCCACACACAGGCCCATCAGTCACTATGCCTCATTTTTACTTGTTTAGGTAGAGAGGGCTAAAGAGACCTCACAGACTCTTTACGTGTTTGACTCAATGAGACAGTGATAATCTTGTTAAACCTAGTGTGAGAGAGAACAGCACCCTATGGAGCACATTACTAAAGAAACTCTTTACTATAATGTTTTCACAGGTCCCACTTTGCCATAGGAGGAGGAGGAAGGAGGGGGAGGTAGGTCCATGAAAATGTGAGATCCTCTCCTTCTTGGGTGGGGTACTATTTGGGCTCTGAAAGCCTTGACCTAATGGTGAGGAGTTCTGTGCCATTAAAACTATGTTTGAGCCATTAGTCAATGTATAAAGTTGCATTTTAACCTCAGAAAACTTGACACTCATTATCTGCAATATCCTTTTAAACCTAGGAATCTATTTTGTTTTTATTTTGTATTCTAGGATAAGTTTGGGTAGCCTTTAGTTAATCATGAAAGAGGGCTTTTTCTTTCCTCAGGTAGTCATGCCCTAAATAAGGGACTGCATTTTGGCAAAGTTGCAATCTATCTTTTGAAACTTTATGTTCTTGCATACTATGACAGAGAATAAGTAAATAAAGTTCTTTATATAGTTTACTCTCTTCTCTGTACTATGTAGGTATTCATCTAAGTATTACATCAGAACTGAATCAGAAATAAAATTTAGATCTTTTGTCTTGACTGATGACATGGAGAAAATATTGTTGGGTCAGGGGTTGGTAAATTCTGGGAATATGAATGCCTACACGTTATTGTCCTCCCCAGGTGAAGAGAAAGAGCTGTTTACTGTTCTAGTTTGGAAGCACACTGAAAAATGCCACATAAGAATACACTACAGTGAGGCAGGTAGCTTCAGGTGGAATTCATGACAGAATTTTATTTTAGTTTATTATTTCCAAGCAGTAATGTTGATGGCCCTGAGTTCTGAAATAAATCAATACCACTGCTCACGTGGTTTCTTCACTGGGAGGACAGGAGTGGTTAAAAGACTAACACAATGTATCAGAACACTTCTGGTTATAAGGTCTTTAAATACAGATGTGTGTCCTGCTTTGGGGTTCAGATGATATTGGGGATATTTGGGAAATCATTTGGTAGGATCTATTCATTAGTGGGTTCTTCACTAATTATTTTTCCTAGGTCTATGGAATTTTTAGCCCATAGTGTGATAGATATGATGTTAACGTTTTAAGATGTTTTGAATCATTTCCCAGAAGGTGTTTATTTGGGATATGATTCAAAAATAAAGGATCAGACACAACTTGAATATGACCAGACAAATCTGAAATTTCAAGAATTAGTAGCCCTGTGTGAATATAATGCTATAATTCTGTTTGGAAAGTAAATTTTTCACCATTAAATTGGTACAGGTGGCATCAATGATCAGAGGAGGGCTGAATGTTTGTTTGCTTCTTTGTTTGTTTGTTTTTCCCAGAGTCTAAGGGTAAGAATTAAGGCCTAGTAGAAAAGGAATATCTGTGGGTTATTCCAAATGTATACCAAATGTGTGATATGTTTGCCCTGTAGATCGATTTTGAGCAAAGATAGTAGAGTTTAACATAAAAAAACTAGCATTTACATCTACCAGGAATTAGTCTAACTATCTATATTTGTAATTAATTCATCTTGAGCATTGCAGTGTAAAGCAGGGCATATTTTTGTCTTTTTTGGATCACCCTTATTGAAATCAGTTGCGAGATATTTTTCTTCCAGAACAAAAGATATTATAAGAAGACAATGGCTTCTGAAATTCCAAACTACATTATGGAGAGAGAGAGACAAAGAGAGAACAAGATAGAAATGCAGAGGGAAGGGAGTAAGTAGAAAAGAATGAAAGGAAAAAAGAGTGTTTGGGAGGGAAATTATTGTAAATTCAGAGACTAAAGAAGTACAAAAGTTAAACAAATCATTGTTGCTTGACAAGATCCTGTAACAAAACATAAAATAAAATAAAAAACACCTATATAAGATGTTTTGAAGACTGTTGAATGTGAATTAGATATAAGGTAATATTTAATAATTTATGTTAATTTGCTTAAGAATAATATTGTTTTTGCAATATAAGCAAGTATACTGTTATTTAAAACATTCTAGTGTAGTAACAGATGAATGTCAGGATATCTACAAATTAATTTAATGTGGTGTGTAAATAATATTTTGAAATGTGGCTAATTAATTTTTGGATTTAGGTGAAGAGATCATTGTATTTTTCTCTATTTTTCAGGTTTTTGGTATATTTTTTTCAATATTTCATTATTTTCTAGATATATTTGATCAAAACCAGATTATTATTTTTAACTTTTTGTTTTATCCTTACTAGTTGGGCTCACCTACATTTCTCAACTTCTAAAAATTCTTATTTTTTAGGTGTGTCTTTCTTACATACCATACAGTCAGGTGTTGTTTGTGACATATATGTTGAAAATATTTTTAAGAATTAAACTTAAGTCATCAAATAGAAGAGTTATGTTTCGTCTTATATATGCTTTCCCTATTTCATGTCAATACTACTGCTTAGCAATCGACACTGAAACAAAGTGACTCAAAAGTGATTCATCAATATTTGTATAAGTTGGGTATTAGTTCTCCTGTAGGCTGTGTTTTCTCATGCCTCTGCAATCAACAGTAGAACACATGGTTAGCTCTGCTAATCTTGTTTCTGTTGGTTTTCACAACCGTGGGCTAGACTGCTGCTGATTGGCCTACATCTTCTTTAATACGCTACCATGGTAGCCTTGACTTGTTCACAACGTGGTGGCAGGATTCCCAGGGGAAGTCCTCCTGACCCCCAAGCCTACATTTTTCACAGCTGTGTTTTTACCACATTCTGTCGATCACATTGAATTGCAAGAATTATCAATATTCAAGAGGATGCAGATATCATGTCTATCCCTGGTTAGATGGCTAGATCTGTAATGTCACATTGCTAAGGGCATATATGCCGAGAGAGATTCCAAAGGACATAGATACAAAGAGAGGTTAAGTGTTGAAGGCATTTTCAAATTAATCTACTACCATCTTAAAATTGTCATATAAATTTAGGTTATGTATTCTGAGATACCCTTTTAAGAAATCCAATCTATTACAGATCAGAATATCGGCTAATTTCAGCTCCCATATGCCACCCTTTTCTGCTGTCAATTTTTTGTAAGTTGTACTGTTTCATCATTATTAGAACACATATTTACATGATGTGTCAATCTCTAAATTTTTACATTTTCTTTATTCTTAATTCACCTTGTAAATATAGGTAATTTGTAAGGTCATATCCTGATTTCAAATAATACTATAGTCAATATTCATGAAGCTATAAAAGCATATATGGCATAGGTAACGTAAATACCAGTTGCAATGTATAATTCAACGTGCATAGTGTTCACAATAAAAATGCTTGTTTCTCCCTGTGTTTGTTTTAATTTTGATTACCTGCACTAAGGTGTCCCTCCTATTCTTTGCTAGAGATAACTGGTCTTATCTTTGTTAGGACGTCCCTATTACAAATTTTTGTCTCCTCTTTTCTCTGTTCTTATTTGCCATCGATTTGATCACATTTGCATTTATCAGGAATTATTTCATGTTTGTTTCTCAGATTTATTCATGCATATGTAATGTGTGATACATTAATTTACTTTTATACAAAAGGGAGGTACTTGGGTGTGTCCCTGACAATACACTCATCCAAGCTTTAGAGTTTTCTTCATAATTCTTTTGTTGAGCATAATCAAGGAAAGCAATTCCCAAACTAGGTAAAATGAAAGATATTTGAATTACTTAGTACTTTGTTTTTCTGAAAAGTTTTCTCACATATTTTATATTAAAAGAGAATTGATATAAATTTTCATTTCTGGTGGGGATACCTAGCAATCTGTGGATAATACATGGGATGAGCCAGTATCTTGGAACCCACATATGAAAATTTGGTTTCTTTGTGTTTCTTCTGTTTCTGAAAAAAATTATTCTAAAAACAAGATTTGCATTTTAAATTTTGTCCTCAACTCCATTCCAGCTCTCTGTGGGTTTTGCCACCTCTGTTAAATGAATAAGTGACTTAATTTTTAAAAGGTGTGGCTCTGTGAAGACCACAAATCAAAACCACATTGAGATACCATCTCACACCAGTTAGAATGGTGATCATTAAAAAATCTGGAGACAACAGATGCTGGAGAAAATGTGGAGAAATAGGAACACTTTTACACTGCTGGGGAGAGTGTAAATTAATGCAGCTATTGTTGAAGACAGTGTGGCGATTCCTCCAGGATCTAGAAATAGAAATACCATTTGACCCAGCAATCCAATTACTGGGTATATATCCAAATGATTATAAATCATTCTATTATAAAGACACAGGCACACATATGCTCATTGCGGCACTGTTTACAGTAGCGAAGACATGGAACTAACCCAAATGCCCATCAAGCATTTACTGGATAAAGAAAATATGGCACATATACACCAGGGAATAAGATGCAGCCATAAAAAAGATGAGTTCATGTTTTTTGCAGGGACATGGATGAAGCTGGAAATATCATTCTCAACAAATTGATACAGGAAGAGAAAACCAAACACCACATGTTTTCACTCATAAGTGAGTGTTGAACAATGAGAACACATGGACACAGGGAGGGAAACATCACACATTGGGGTCTGTTGGGGGGTTGGGAGCTATGGGTGCCATAGCAGGGGGTGGGGAGATTGGGGAGGGATACCATCAGGAGAAATACCTAATGTAGATGATGGGGGGATAGAGGCAGCAAACCACCATGGCATGTGTATACCTACGTAACAATCCTGCAAGATCTGCACATGTACCCCAGAACTTAAAGTATAATAAAAAAATAAAAGATGTGGCTCTGTATTTCTCCTTTATAGCACAACTCTCCTCTGTCAATTAAGGTTTCATTTATGTTAGTGAGGGATTGACCCATTAGAGAGCTTTTTGTTTGATAAATTCTTCCTTAAGCCAGTGCAATAAATACATGTTTGTATTTGTCTTTCCTAGATCACCTTTATTGAAATCAGTTGAGAGATTTTTCTTACAGAATAAAAGATATCATAAAAGACAACGGTTTTTTAAATTCCAAATTGTATTATGCAGACAGAGAGAGAGAGAGAGAGAGAGAGAGAGAGAGAGAGAGAGAAACAGAGAGCAGAAGAATAGAAAGAAGACAGGGGGAAGGAAGGAATTAGGAAAGAATGGAAGAACAAAAGTGTGTTTGTTTGGGAGGGAATTATCGTAGATTAAGTGACTAAGGTTTAAGAGACTTCAATCTTTGTAAGTTAAGGATAAGGGACCTTAACTTTTATTGCAGATTAAGAAACTAAAATTAAGGTTGAATGAAGCTAAACTACAAAGCATCCTTCAACTGTCTCTGAAAGAGTATTGAAAGAAATTTTAATTGAAACACTCACTTTCTGCTCCATAGCCCTATTCCCACCATCTCCTTATACATATTTTCAAAAATCTGTAATTACCTTTGTGACAATATTCTGCTTCGGTAGGTAGCTTCTTAGTGACTTTTTGGTGTCTATTCTTTACATTTTTTATTATTTTCTACACCTTAAAGAAAATTATAACAGATTTTTGCATGTAGAAAGCATTCTTAAGCTCCATGAGAGGTTCATACGATTTCATTTATTTTAATAATCACACACATTCACATACACACACAGAGTTTTGCTTAATGAAGCAGTCTACTATTCAGAATACTATACAAAACAAATGAGTGCAACGTGCATTTGTTCACAGCATAACAACTTATTTAATAAGTGATGTTCTGTGTCTTCATTTTCATGTCATGACTATTATTTTGCTTCTATTATTGAAGAGAAATATACTGAATTTTCTACTTTAGTCTTTTGATTCTTATCCTTTAGCTTGTCAATGTTCTAACAAAGAATTGGTTTTATAAATCATACAACTGTATGTAATGTTAAAACATTATTGAAGTATATTTTAGTTTTATATTCTATGTTATCCTTAGAATTTTTAGAGGGTGCTAAAAGTCTAACTGAGAGTAAACATTATAAATATTTTGGTAAATATAATTTTATATGGGAGATACATTGTCCTTATATTATTTAAGGATACTTAGCTAAACCCTCATATCTTTAGTTTTTCAAATGAAAGCTTATGGCAAGATTAAGAAGCTTTGTCAAATTACATGAAAATATAATTTCTGTGACTGAAAAACTAACGTTAAATTTAAAATCTGTATTAATAAAAATGATTTCTATCAATAAATAGTTTGATTTTTATTCATAACATTGTCTCAATATATAAGCACATCAAAAACAAATATGCAAAATTAAGTGCATATTCAATTCCTTTCAGAATAAACATAATAACAAATACTAGCTACCCACTCATTCCCTATAATACTACTGCCATATCTCTAACTTGGTTCCTTGAAAAGTAGAAAATTTGAAATTTTGTTGGCATATTTGAAAGACAAAAATTTTTTGAAATACTGAAAATGTTCAATATTCAGCATATGTCACAACCAAATCTAGAATGTAAAAATGTTAATTTTTTACAGAAGAGATACATTTTTATATAATCATAGTATTTTTTTAAAATAATCACAATATATGAGTCTGTAAATTTTTCTTAAAGCTTTAATGATTTGACAATTCAACTTACTAAACACAAATTGAATCAAAGCTGTATGAAGTGTTTTAAAGCAATACACACACTCACAAACACACATATTTATGTGTATTTTTACTTTAAGTAAAATTTGATGAGAAATACTGTCATATGAAAGAGGATAGAAGCGGATCTTTGTCTGGTTGAAAAAGGGATGTACAAGAAGTCCTGTTTACTTGGCTTCCCATTTCCAATTGTGTTCTCAAACCCTGCAGCACCATGGACAGCTCCATATATTGTAATTTGAAAACCACTGCTCTACATTTTCTTTTGCTACTAAAATTTTAGATTGATAATGCTACAAGATATATTTCTTATAGGGACTCAGTCTCTGTTAGATGCCTAGGGAATTGTCACTTACTTAGTTATAGAAGTCTGGGCTGATCAACAAACACATTTACTTATTATATTTTCACTTATTTTGCTGTTACAAGTGCTATTATGATAAACTTACGTATGGAGTAGCAGAGTCAAAATACATTTTAAATTAACTTAGAAGAATAAATGTTCATTTTAGCTTATAAAATAAGTATTTTTCTTATTTTCTTATTTCTTTAAAGCTTTTCAATCAAAATATTTTATCACAAATTTAAAGTAATTTTTCTTCTAACTTAATTTATGTTAATAAGAAAACAAATGTCAGTTGCTATTTACAGGTTTCCATCACTAAAATTTTTATCAGAGTATTTCCTTAATCTCATTAGGAAATCCCAGTTCATTATTTATTTTATAAACATGTTTACTCAGGAAACAATACATTGCTTATAATAAATTAAACAGAATTTTTTTATTTTTATTATTCATATAATGTCCTAACATTATCTGTGTAATTTAATCAATATTTTTAAAAATTTGATTTTATTTTTAGAATGTTGAGTTTTTCTCTTCTCTTTATAACAAATTCTAGTACACATCATTTCATTGTAGTGATGAAGAAACAGAATAAAAATAATCAAAGTGTATTGAGTTGTATATTTTTATTCACTTTTAGTTTAATAAGATTGTAATTTACCATGGTAACTAAGTTTTATCAATCCCCACCCCCATTTTTTCAGTCCACTTACATGAGAGAGGGTGCAAGAAGAGCATTCACCAGCAATGTAAATAAAACTGATTCTAATGAAAGAAGATATGCTTACAGAAATATTGAGAAGCCTAATTTACCACCATGCACAATTTAATAAGGACTTGCATTTTTTTGTCGAATGATATGTCCTTTTGATATAGTTTATTGCTCTATTGTGATTATTAGTTTAATGTCCATCATCATTATTTTAGTGATATTAGTAAAATTTAGCAAGAATGAAATAGTATTGCTCTATAAAAGAGTAAGACCACTTTGAGTATACTGCTCACCCCAAAAATGGCAATACATCTGCTGATACGGCTTGGCTCTGTCCCCATGAAAATCTCTGGAATCATAGTTCCCATCATCTCCATGTGTCATGAGAGGGACCTGATGGGATGTAATTGAATCATGAAGGCAGTTACCTTCATTATGTTCTACTGACAGTGAGTGAGTTCTCATGAAATCTGATGATTTTATAAGGGGCTTTTCTCCCTTTTTGCTGGGTACTTCTTCTTACTGCTGCCATGTGAAGAAAGATGTGTGTGCCTCTGCTATGACTGTAAGTTTCCTGAGGCATCCCCATTCAGGCTGAATCATGAGTCAATTAAACTTCTTTTGTTTATAAATTATCCAGTCCCACATATGTCTTTATTAGCAGCACGAGAACAGACTAACATATCTACAATTGATGAAAATCATTTGACAAAATATTCCTTTCTAAAATATTTTCAAATTAGGGAACATAGAACTTGAAAAATAAATATTTAGTGCTAATAAAATATTAATATTTTTCTACAAAAATAATATTTTTAAAAGATTATAACATATAAAATGTTTTGAAATATTTTTAAGGTGCAAATATTATAGGTAAAGAATAAGTCCTATGTTTGATGTTTTTATACATCAATTGAATTCTGTATTCTGAAAGTTTTTATTCCTATATATTATAAATGATTTTATCATTTATATGTATTATGGAAATCACACAGATTGAAAGCAATAGTATCAGGGACCCTCAGCACTTTCTGGAATGAAGACATGTGGAAAAATACAAATTACACAACTGAATAGACTGGCAACCCCTTCATTACAAAATAATTAATTTCTACTTAATTTTTTTATTTACTATAACAAAGTAGTGGCTATAATGAAGTTATAACAATGTTCCAGAAACTTTTATCCTATGAGGCAGCTAAGTTTAGTTTACTAATTTGCAAATGAGTAAATAAGTAGTTAAATCTTTTCAGTTTCATAACTGCTTGATGAGTATCCAATATTTAAACTTATTACATAAAATATATAATATTTATAATTAAAAAGTATTATTTTCACCTGTAATTTATTGCAATTATTCTAAATAATGTCTCTGTTGTCATGGCTTCTTGTAGAATTGCTGAGAAAAGTGAGTCCTCCATATGGTATCTCATTCTACAGTAGGTTTACATAGGCTTGTCATATGGAACGACAGATTTTGAGGGCAGAATTAAAAACTGTTCAATGTTTCTTCTGCTTTATTTTATTAGCCAACACAATCAAAAGGTCAGCTTAGCTTCAGGAAATACACACACGAGCACACACACACATACACATACAGAAAGAGAGAGAGAGGCAGGGATGTCCCTCTTTTCATACCACTAGAATGTTAAGATTAATCATCGTGAAGCAGAAATGTTTGCTTTTTTGTTCTAACCTGTACCCTAAGCACCTAGATTGCTGTCTGACATATAGTAAGAGGTTAAGAAATATTTATTTAATAAATGAGTAAATCATTTCCATATGCTATATTTATTTTTCTTTATTATCTTAGCTGTTATATTTACTTAATCTGTATATTCTTGACCAATACAAGGCTGGAGGCTTCTCACATATGCTCATGTAACTATCTGCACCTGCCTCCAGAAAATAATGAATTTTTTTCTCCTTTTCATTTCAAATATTGTGATTTTTTTTATTTTTTATTTTTGCATTTTACAGACCTACCTGGGACTAAAAGTGTAGGGAAATCTAGGATACGTAGTTTACATTTTCTTCTCTGTGAGACATGGATATCCACAGAAGGGAGGACAATGACATAAAATTGAATCAGGTAATCCATCAAGAGTCCAATGTATTTCAAGTGAAGCTAATATTACTATCAGCCGATGCATAGATATTAGACCCTGATCTGGTCTATTGGACACATATCCTTATCCATAAGTTTCAGGTCCAATGTGAGCCAACATCAGAGTTGGAGTCTGAGTCTGTGCCAAAGTGGAGTTCTTGTTACCTTTTTATTTTCTTAATGTGAAGATGCAACCTTAGACCTTCTGGAAACCATAATGCAATATCAAATGTAAAGAAGAGGTCTAACTGGTTCCTGAAGACATAGTTTAATCCTGTGGAACTAGCAATCAGCAAATACCACTTGTCACTCTTCAGTTATGTAAACCTATGTACATAATGCGCCATTGGTTCAAGTGAGTAGCATTGGCCAATGGAAAAAAAATAAAACACACAATCTGACCAACATGGTCATAACATTCCATATATACATACATATGTGTGTGTGTGTGTGTGTGTGTGTGTGTGTGTGTTAAATTCAGGCATTTTGCAAGTGACATTTCTGTTACAGTAAAAATGCAGACAAAAGTTTGTTATGTAAAGTTGCAAATTTTTAAAGTAAATGTAGGAAAAGTCAGGAGTTACGAAAATTCAGTTTTGAAAACTCAGTCTTAAAACTCAGATGAAAATATCTTAGGTCATGTTTGATGGACTGACCCAGACTAGTGTATGAGTCAGCTGTCCTCCAAATATACCATAAGTGCATGAGTTACTATAAAAGAAAATCATAAATGGAAATAGAAAACTATAAAATTATTTTACATCTTCAAATATTCAGAAAGGGGAGTGTTAAAGATAATTTCATCATTTAAAAACTCTTAAATGTTAGGAATAAGGAGGAAGACATTTTTCTTGAAAAATAATATATACTTTGAGCAAATTTTGTTATTTCTAAAATAAATAGAAATATAACAACATAATAATCATAAAATCAGCACTACAAATTTTATTCAATATAATTTTTATGGATAGCTAATTACTCCAAAGTCATTTATTGCATTATTTTCTTCAAGTATGCTCCCTGTGTTTTATAACAAGGTCCCATGTGTACATGTGTATGTTTTGTAAAAAAAAATATATTGCACTGGACGAGTTCCAAAGGCGAAGAAAACAGTATTCAAGACTACTGCAATAGGTGAGAAAGACTAAACTGAACCCTGCTGAATTGAAAGGCAGGATAGTTTTTATGTGCTGGAATGAATTAATGATAAAATAATAGAGGAAGCTAGAGGGGAGGTTGTTGAAAGTAATTGGGTAATCCTTGTTTGCTAATTAGTGGTTGTAGAAGTTAGGCGTCTGCTCTCCCATGGAGACTGGGAGATAGGTACGGGAGATAGGTACACTATCTTTCTTGATGATTATATTTTAAATAAATGGCTCCCTGCATATTCCTGAGTTGTAAAACTGGCAAGAGGAGGAAGAAGATGATGTACATATCAAACGGGCAAGAAGAAATACACAATTGAAAGTTTTCTAAAGCAGATATTATAAAAAAAAGAGAGAGACAAAAGAGACAAACCAATAAAAGAGTGAAATCTGTCTAAATTTTAGTTAAGATGAAGGGAATGTTATGGCCATGTTGGTAAGATTATGTGTTCTATTTTGTATCCACTGTTACTCACTTGAACCAATGACACGTTATATTGATCACAATGGCTTTATAACAAACTTTGAGCTCAACAAAAGTAAGTTTCTGCCCTTCTTCAGAATCTTCATCATAAAATATACAAGCTATTCTTTGACCTTTAATTTTTCATGCTACCTTAAAAAGACATATTGAATTAAATTATAATTATTTAGAATATATAAACTACTGTTCTTTCATCTTAAGTTCAGAGGTTTGTGTGCAGGTTTATTAAATAGGTAAACTTTTGTCATGGTGGTTTATTGTATAGGTTTTTTCTCACCCAGGTATTAAGCCTAGTACTCATTAATTATTTTTCTTCATCATCTCCCTTCTCCCACCCTCCACCATGAAGGAGCCACCAGTGTCTGTTGTTCCCTTCTATGTGTACATGTGTTCTCAGCATTTAGATCCCACTTATAAGTAAGAACATGCAGTATTCAGTTTTCCATTCCTGCCTTAGGCTGCTAAAGATAATGGCCTCTAGTTCCTTTCATCTTCCTGTAAATTACATGATCTCATTTTCTTGTGTGTGGCTATATAGTATTCCATGGAATATATGTAACACATTTTCTTTATCTGGCCTACCACTGATGGACATTTAAGTTGATCCAATGTTTTTGAGATTTTATGTTACAATGACCATATGCATGCTGGGTTGAATGGTATTCCCGTTTTTAGGTCTTCGAGAAATTGTCACATTGTATTTTACAATTGTTGAATTAATTTACACTCTCACCAACATCTTATTTTTTGACTTTCTATTAATAGTCACTCTGACTGTGGGAAATGGTACCTCATTGTGGCTTAGATTTGCATTTCTCTAATGATCAGTGATACTGAGTGTATATCATCTGCCTGTTAGCCACATGTATGTATCCTTTTGAATATGTCCTTTGCCCACTTTTTAATGAAGTTATTTGTTTCTTCCTGTAAATTTAAGTTCCTTATAGATGCTGGATATTAGGTATTTGTTGGATACATAGTTTGCAAAAATTTTCTCCCATTCTGTAGGTTGTCTGTTCACTTTGTTGACAGTTTTCCTTGCTTTGAAGAAGTGTTTTAGTTTAATTAGATACTATTTGTTAATTTTTGTTTTTGTTACAATTACTTTTGGCATCCTTGTCATGAAATCTTTGCCTGTTCCTGTGTCCAGAATGGTATTGCCTTCACTGTCTTCCAGGGATTTATAATCTTGCATTTACATTTAAGTCTTTATTCCATCTTGAGATAATTTTTGTATATGGTGCAAGAAATGAGTCCAGTTTCAGTCTTCTGCATATGGCTAGTCAGTTGTCCCAGCATGACTTACTGTACAGAGAATCTTTCCCCATTGCTTCTTTTTGTCAGGATTGTCAAAGACTCGATAGTTGTGGGCTTGCAGTCTTATTTCTGGGCTCTCTATTCTGTTCCATTTGTCAATGTGTCTGTTTTGTACCAGTAACACACTGCTTTGGTTACTGTAAATATTTAATTTTAAATATTAAATTTAAATATTTAAATCTATATATTAATTATTTAAATATATATTTATATGTTAATATAAATATATATTTATAATAAATATTTATTATTTATTTATTAGTGTTTACTTAATTTGTAGTATTATTGTAGTTATAAGTGCTAGGATTACAGGTGTGAGCCACTGTGCCCAACCACAATAATTTCATAACAGAATCATAATAGCAGAATTAACCAAGTGCAGGAAAGAATCTCAGAGCTTTAAGACTGAGTTTCTGAAATAAGACAGTATACTATTCCATTTTCATGCTGCTGATAAAGACATACCTGAGACTGGGAAATTTACAAAAGAAATGTTTAATGGACTTACAGTTACACATGGCTAGGGTGGCCTCACAATCACAGCAGAGGCAAAAGGCGCTTCTTACGTGATGGCGGCAAGAGAGAATGAGAGACAAGTGAAAGGGGTTTCCCTTTATAAAACCATCAGATCTGGTGAGACTTATTCACTACCACAAGAACCATATGAGAGGATCTGCCCCCATTATTCAATTCTCTCTCACAGAGTTCTTCCCACAACAGATGGGAATTATGGAAGTATAATTCAAGACGAGATTTGGGTAAGGGCACAGAGCCAAACCATATCAGACAGCCAGAACAGAAGAGAGAAAAAGAAATGAAAAGGAATGAATAAAACTTCCTAGAAACATTGGCTTCTGTTAAGAGACCAAAGCTGACCCATTGGTGTCCCTGAAAGAGATGGGGAGAATGGAAGCAACTTGGAAACCGCATTTTGGGATATCATGAGCGTTTCCCCCACCCAGCGAGAGAGGCTAACATTCAAATTCAAGAAATTCAGGGAACCCCACTAAGATACTTCAAAAACAGATCATCTGCAAGACACATAATCGTCAGATTCTCCAAGGTCAAAAGGAAAGAACAGAGGTTAAAAGCAGCTAGAGGGAAAGGTCACTTTACATACAAATGGAAGCCCATCAGACTAACATCAGGCCTCTCAGCAGAAACCCTATTAGCCAGAACAGATTAGGAGCCAATATTCAAAATTTTTAAAGAACAGAAATTCCAACCTAGAATTTCATATATGGGTAAACTAAGCTTTATAAGCAAAGGAGAAATAAAATCCTTTTCAGACAAGCAAATGCTGAGGAAATTTATTACCACCAGATCTCCCTTACAAGAGCTCCTGAAAGAAGCATTACCAATGGTAAGGAAAGACCCTTACCAGCCACTACAAAAACACACTTAAGAACAGAGAGCAATGACAGTATAAAACGACTATGTAAACAAATCTGCAAAATTACCGAAATTACCAGCTAACATGATGACAGGATCAGTTCCACATGTATCAACACTAACCTTGAATGTAAGTACCCCAATTAAAAGATATTGAATATATAAATTATTTTAACAAAATGCATATTTTATAATCCTTGTTCTTTAAAATTATGTGCGTTTATCTCTCTTTATAATATCTTATAAGGTATACTTTCTAAAATAAAATTCTTAAAGATATTTTTACATATATACAATAAATTTTTATTGTTTTTGTTTAAAACTAGTGAGGTGTTTTTGAAGCAAAATTATTTATTTAAGACTGATAAACATTTGAAACTCTTACTAATTATGTTAGCAAAAACTTCTTTTTATTTACAAGCAAAATATTGGTTCCTACAAAATTTTGTATTTCTCTAATATTTTTATGAATTAGAAATTGTTTTATATTTATTTACAAATATTTTAAGGGCTTCGTGTTTTAAAACTTTTGTTTTAAAATAACTTAATGTATTTTCGAAGAAGGGGTGAGTGTGTGTGTGTGTGTGTAAAATTGTCACCGCCCAAAGTGAAAACGTACTGTAATATCCTTTTATTTGTAACAGGATTATACTGGTTTAATAATATTCTGGATATGTCTTTATATATGCCTATGCATGCATACATACACACGCACATCAAATAAGAATGACAACATGAAATAATAATGATCTTGTTTACAATTAGTTATTGCCATGTAAGTCTTGATCTCTGTTGGGATGTCAAAATAAAACATGGCATACTGGTTGACAACCAGCACATTTAATTCTAACTCCATCAGATAGCAATTTTAGAGTAGGAATATTCAAATGAATCTGAGCCATAATGTATAACAAACTTAAGCAAAACTTTCAGCACATTAGTGCTTACTTAATTGTAGTATTATTGTTGTTATAATTAATGTCACTGTTTTCTACTAGACATTGATTTTCCACTTTTAATGCAAATTTTTTCCTCTGTTAACCTGAGAAAGAATTAGAACAGCCAAAAATCTCTTTTGCCTGAAAAGGACAAAATGTATCTTTAAGGACATCAAAACTTTATGACCCTAATTTATCAATGCTGCTAAAATAATTAAACTCTTCTCTGCTCATAAACTTGGAACACTTAGGCTAAAAGAAAAGTTAAAGTACTGAATTTTATCTCTCATTCATGAGATGCCAAGGAATCACGGGAATTTTGCCAAATTCCAGATGGCATACTGCAAATAATGAGTGCAGCCATATTCATTACCATTGATTATTTTCAAGTGAGAAGGCATACCTGTATTGGAAGATAACTATTTTAAAATAAACATAAGAATTTCAATGTTATTGTGGTAAAATAATAAAAAATAAAAAACAAACATTGATCTGCTCCTTGGTGTTGAAGTTACTATACCGAAATAGACAACTAGATAAGTAGTGTTATCCTTCTCAAAAGAAGCCATTTAATTAAAACACATTGAAAAGCCATGGAATAAATTGACTTTTCATGTTGCTGATTAAGTATGGGCACATTTTCCATAGATCATATGTATGCAAATAAAAATTTGGGCAAAAATTTAAAAATTTGAGTAATGCTGAGAGATGGTTTAAGGTTTATTTTCTTTATGCCTGTTTTGCTGAAATCTTTATTCCATAATTGTTTTACAAATTACTTATATTATCTAACACATAATTTCAGCATGTCAAAATAATTATCAGGTTGGTGCAAAAGTCAATGCATTTTGTCCATTACATTCAATGGCAAAATCCACAATTATGTTGCAAAATATTTACCATGTCTTTTTCAAAATACATTTTGTGTGTGTGTTTGTGTGTGTGTCTCTGTGTGTGTGTTTATTTTATTGCTTTAGATTTTGCTATCCATCTTATACATAGTACTACTGAGGTGCTTGTTTCCTCTCAAATTTAAAGCAATAATTATATTCAGATCTCATTTAATAGTTATTATCTCATGATTTTAAATAGATTCACGTGCCAGCAAAGAAAAGCACCTCTCAATTTCCAGATATGTTTTAACTCTTAGATGTTGAGGTTTATCTTATTCTAAGATGGTGAAAATGTAACTGAAGTACTTTCAACATTACTCAGAGCACAAACATAATGAATCTTATCTAGAACTGACTATCCAGCATGGTGACCATTTGGAGGCATTTATTTATATATAGACATATGTATGTACATATATACATATGTATATTAATATATGTATATGTTTATGCATTTATGTATATGTGTATATGCATACTTAACATTCCTATGTATACAATGTATACATATATATGTATATGTAATACTCATCTTTTATAAATACTTTAAAAATATGTTAGTTAGCATAACATGCTCTATGACTGATAGAGTGGACCTCAAATTACTTTTTTTGCAGCAATTTTCCTTATTTCTTTACAGAAAATAGCTCAGAGGCAAATTTAGCAAAGACAGTTGAATGGGTGAATTATATGCCCCCTAAGCAGTTTTTGTATCAGTCTCCACATTCTAAAGGCATGACTTACGTGAAGGCCATTGAGATTTCTATTGTTAGAACAGTAATTTGTTTCAGGGCAGAATGACTAGAAACTCTTATATAGTCTGTGAGCTATGGCAGTAATAATAGGAAAACATTCACATGGTCCATTTACAAGATGAGGTTGCATGAAGTCCATCTGATTACATATAAGTGGTTATTAGAATAGGTTCTCAAACAAGAGTCATAAGAGAGCTACAAATTTTTCAGCCATCTATTTTCAAGTCATTTTATGAGAATTGTCGTTTCATGCATATTGGGCACTTCATTATCATTGAATTTGGAACAAAAATAAATGGCACATTCACCAATCAGTTACAGACTTCTTGGTTCAAGTGTCAATGCAGGCTGTACTATTATAATAACAAAGAAATATTAGAAGAGGAAAATAGCTATTGATAACAATCACTTTCTTTTCGACTCTATAAAACAGGAATGTTAATTCAGTACGTATATCAGAAGCTATTATGAAGTTCTAAATAGACATGTTTTGGTATAATAAAGGCATGCTGTAATTTATCAGCATAAAACCTCAAAGTGCTGTAAGTCCTTGGGTTGCTGCAAAAGAAAAGTGCAAATGTGCACATACAAAACTAACCACAGTATTCATGTAGAGAGACAAATTTAAAAGAGCATTGTTTTTGTCATGCCAAGACACAAACATCTACATTCCTTAGAATGTGTTTGCTTATTCATTCATTCTGTTTTAAGACCTGTCTCCCCACAGTGATCCAAAGGCAAAGTGAACTCACAGAGAGTGACTCCTGAAACAGTGAGAACTCCTGTGGTTTGAAAAAGGCTTCCAGTTGGCTCTGAGTAAGGCACTACTGAAAATTATTATCTGCAAGTATAAGTTGAAGAATCAACTGTAAACTTTCAGAATTCCATTGTAAAAAATGCTCTTAGGGTTGTATTTATCTATTTTTATTTATGTATTTATTACAATTTTTAATTTTAGGGGTTACATAGTAGGTGTATATGTTAAAGGAGTACATGAGATATTTTGATATGGGCATACAATATGTAATAATCACATCAAGTTGAATTGGGTATTCATCATGTCAAGCATTTGTCATTTGTTTGTGATACAAACATTCTCATTATGCTTTTTGAGTTATTTTAAAATGTGCAATAAATTATTGTAGACTGTAGTCATGCTATTGTGCTATCAACTACTAGATCTTATTCATTCTTACTGTATTATTTTTGTACCCAATAACCATCCCCAATTTCTGTTCCTCCACACTACCTCTCCAATTATGCATTTTATAATAGAGTAACTATTGCTTGACTCTCTATTTCCATGAGTTCAATTGGTTTAATTATTAGCTCCCTCAAGTAAGTGAGAACACGTGGTTTGCCGTTCTGTGTCTGCATTTACTAAGACATTAATATTATCCAAAAATTTTCACTAAATGTCTGAAATTAAGTTTTAGTAGTTTAAAAATGCATAAATATGTCAAGGTGTAGTTACTTGAACAAAATGTGAAGTTAAGAGAATAATTCGTTACACATTTTATAAATTTATCTTTATATTACCAAAAAATTTTTTGAAAACATTCATATCAATTATCTGTTCAAGGGAAAAATTATATACTTAATTTACTTATGGCCTGAATTGTTAACACCAAAACTGCATTTTAGTTGCATAACTGAAGCAATACGCCTTCAAATTGTTAAGATGAAAGGAAAAAAGAAAGTTAATTTTTAAAATGTCTTCTAAATAAACATCCAGAGCAGTCAGAATCAATAAGGAGAATAAATTCAATATAGAGTATAAAAAATTTACAAGGTTCTGAAATATTTACTTCAAGTAACAAAAGAAGTTTGTTATGAAAATGACTAGTGGTTAATCTAAATTAAAATCCTAGAAGGCAAAAATTTTAGAGACAAATAGCAAGCAAATATTTTGCGAATTTGGCAGCTGCTGGAAAATAAAACAAACAAAACAAAAAACTTTCAGGTAAAATACTAGGACCCAAACTGAAAAACCTTTTCTTCCATCTATGGCAGTTTTATTGTCTTCAAAAGATAATATAATAGAACATATACATTACTTTCTTAGAGCTAGAATGGATCTCAATATGTCATCTAGACAATCCTTCATAATTTTGGTAAAGCATATCTTCCTCGCTTCAGAAAGGCCAGCTAGACTTTTTAGTCACTATGTGGAATTTTCCTAGAATCAAAGGATACATATTATTTCTTTTATGTGCACAGAGAAAAGAAAGATGAATTAAAGTATGAGTATGTTTTAAAAAACTCTATTATTTAAAAAAATAATTTACTTCTTGTCATTTTTCTATGATATATATTTAAAATTACTTCTAAATTAAATAGCTTAATTAAAAATTTAAAAGCTCATATATATTCTAGGTACATATTTTAGGTACATACTTTAGGTACATGTAGTAGTCCTAAATATGTAACAACAAATAATCATAGCTAAGATCACTTAACCTGTGGAAAACATTTTTTATAAAGCTATCATAATCTAGATAATATGGTATTGGTGAAATCTAGATATACGGATCAATGCAATAGAGTACATAACTGAGTAAAAGGCTGACAAATAAGGTGAACTGATCTTTAGAAAAGATCAAAGGCAATTCAATGAGAAAGAAAGAGTTTTAGCAATGGTGCTATAAAATTGTAAATTTTTCCACATGCAAAAAATTAAACATTTTTTACATACAAAGCTATGAATCTTTACATTGTCCTTAAACCTTTTGTAAAACTAAACAAAGGTTTGATTATAGACCAAAATATAAAATGACAAAGTAGAAAACTTCCATAAGAAAATATAGGAGAAAGCTAAGTTGACAAGTTTTAGATATAACAGCAAAGCAAAGTAGTTACAGAAAAATAAGTTGAACATTTTAAAACTAAAAATTTCTGTTCTGTGAAAGATACTGTTAAGAGAATTTGAAGACAAGCCACTCACTTGAAGAAAATATATGAAAAACCTATGTATGATAAAAATAATTGTATTTAAATCATACAAAGAATGCTAAAATGCAACAATGAGGGGGGAAAAAGCCCAAATATAAAAAGGGGCAAAAGCTATAAACAGATACTTCATCAGAGAAAATAATCATGTGAAAAGATGCTCAAGGCCATTTGTCATCAGATAAAACTATATTGTTGCAAATTAAAGCAAAAATAATATAGTACTACACACTAATTTTAAAAGTCAAAATCCAACTAACAACATTAAATGTTGGTGATGATGTGGAACAGGAGAAACTCGCTTTCACTGCTGGTAGAAATGTCAGATGGCACAGTCACTTTGGAAAACATTTTGAAGATTTCTTGTGAAGCTAAACATAGCTGAAGAGAAGATTCAACAGTCATGTTCCTAGATATTAACTGATTTGAAAATGTACATATATACCAAACCTGATATTTATAACATTTGTATTCATAATCACTGCAAATGAGAAGAATCCAAAATGTTTTAATAAGTGAATGAATACATGAACTGTATTATGTTCATATACAGGAGTATTATTCAGAAATGAAGTGAAATGAGTTATCAAGCCATAAAGAGACCCGAGTGAACCTAAAATAAATACTGTCAAGTGAAAGAAGTCAATCCAAGAAAGAAAGACTATATGTACTATGATTCCAATTATGAGACATTCTTGAAAAGGTAGAAATAAAAAAAACTATACAAATGTCAGCTATACAAATAACCATGAGTTCATGTTGTTATAATAAGAGATAAAATGAAATTAATAATTGGAGAAGATACACATCTCCTGTGTAGCAGAATTCTAAATAACATAGAGGCTTCCTCCAATGAAAGAACAAATCCCTAGTTCTTAAGTGTAGGCTATGCATAGCGATTTCAAAGAGTAGAGTATAAAAAGGCTTAAAAAATGTAACCTTACAGCCAAGAAACCTGACAAACACTAGCTTAAACATGCCATCAAGGTTCACATCAATGCTGAAAAACCTATTGATAAAATGTACCTTTAATATGAAGTGATGAAAATGTCTTTACATCTTTGGTCTTCCTTTCCAAAACCTACAACTCCAGTCAAACCCTAAGAAAAACAATAGATTCTATAGAGAGGTATAGGATATTCTATAGGATAACAAAGTATCCGACTTCTCAAAATATCACTTCTCCAAACCTTCAAAGTCATCAAAAACAAAGACAGTTTAAAAAACTGTCATATCCAAGAGAAACTGAAAGAAACATGACAACTAAGTGGAATTGTTAACCTAAATGTGGTACTGTAAAAGGAGTAGAACATTATTTCTAAATTGAAGAAATCAGAATAACCTATGGACTTTAGTTTATAAGTATGTATCAGTGTCGGTCTATTATTTGTAACAAATAAATTAATCATTCTAATATAAGTTGTTGACAACAGGGAAAACTAGGTTCAAGGCATATAGGAATGTTTTGCACTTCCTTCCCAAATTTTTTACAAATTCAAAACTTTAAAGTAAAATCTCTTTAAAAACAAATCCAGCATCTTCATCAAATTCTTCTCAGAGACTTGGTCAAGTTTTCAGCTAGCTAACAAATACATGTAAATTTATAAAGGTATGCATACATTATTGTTAAGTCAGAACATGTATTCAAAGGAATGCAGCTTTTTTTTGTTGTTTTCTTTTGCTCTTGACACAATAGCTATAACAACATGTCGGCTTATTTTGCTCTGCTACTAGCCTCATTCTTGCTACATGTGCATGTTCACATTCTTCTAATTAGAATCACAAGCTTAAGAAGGTCCAAAAGAGTAAGAAATTTATATGATACAAAGATGCCAGAAGTATGTGAGTAAATGTCACGTGCTTTTCAAATAAGTTTGCCAAGATATATAAACGAATGAACTTAAATAGGGATGGGACAAATAGTTGCCTTAAGGTTAAACTTCATGTGTTTATATACTAGTTTGTGTTCTTTGTTACATATTTTCTGCCCTAGAGCCACAAATGACAGTCCCTTTATAGAACTTTCCTGTTTCATCAACAGAAAATCCCTGTCCTATAATTCTGAAGCTGTCTTCTTTTTCATTCATTGTCAGAGGATGAAGTAAACAATGGAAGGAAACATTGTATGTACTAATGTCATTATTTAGAAATTAACAATATATATTTAATTTTGAGAATAAGTAATCGTACTTCAGCCTTTGTCTTCAGTGATAGATATATATTTATCTGTGGGATTAAATCATAAAAGTGATGTTTTTCTTAAGTAAAATCAAAATTATGTAATATTTGGTCTGAAAAATAAAAAATAACCCATAAATCTGTGTAGGACAAATTCAGACACTCGATGTTTTGATTTCAACTTGCTCTTTTACAAAACCTAAGGTGATTAGTGTCACTCTCAGTCAGACTGAGGTGTAGCAGTCCAAAGACCTTGGTTTCGTAGAAAATCAGTAAGTCAGTTTTGTCAACAAAGTTTTTCTTGTCACTCTCAGTCAGAGTGAGCTGTAGCAGTCCAAAGATTTTGGTTTCACAGAAAATCAGTAAGTCAGTTTTGCTAACAAATTTTTTAATCTTTGTTAATTAATAAAGTAATTCATTATGATTTTTGAAAACAATGTTTTAAAATGTTCTTTGTACATGTTAATACAGATTAGGCCATCCAAAAGACAAAGCAAAGGGTCAACATTAAGTCATGGGCTAGGATTATACAAATGAGAACAAATACAAGGTTTATGGTACTTGTTAGGTAAACACAACCAAATTAAACTGTACTTCAAATTTGTTTATATAAAAGAATATTAAAGCTCACTTTAAAATAGTTGCCATCTTTCTTTTAAACAGGTATAGACTCATTTGCACTCATATACAAATATACCTAATAGCTTTCTTCATCTTTTAATAAAACAATTACAATTCCTTGCTTCTTTATGCAACCCAACAAAATAAGATAGAATGAAGTCATTAGGAAAATATGAACCTTTCTGAATCTATATCTTTAATGTAAATCTGAAAATACAGTTTAGAATATATGAAACATGAATTTCAGACATATATTACCTGTTTCTAACAGATTATTAGACACAGTCTTTATTTTGGCTGACATGCAAAAATATGACTTTCTTAATAACAGATTAGTTAAAAATACTTTCCACTGATAGTAGTGCTAGTCCCTAGAACAAAAGATAACCAAACTTATTTGGAAGTTACTGCCTATTCAAAACCCAGAATATGTAGACCCTAAGTCTAAGCCCTCAATATACATCTGCTTTAAAGATAACTGAAAGGAAATCTCATATGCCTAATAACCCTGAAAGTTTCATAAATGTATTCAAAATCTGCTTTCTAATAGAAACACAATTCAAGTAAGCATTGCATATTTGATTTAAACCACCTTAGAGTTAAATCCACTCATGACACATTGGATCATAAACACTAATACGTAAAAACAGTTTTAAAAAAATCATCCTTATATAAAGATGAAAATAAGCTTTGTAAACTTGTTCATTTAAAATAACTAATGTACTGGAGCTGCTCTTTGGTTTGGCATAGTTTAGGTACTGAATATTTAAGTAAATTTGTTCCCAGGTAAACCAAGTCTTCTGTCTAATTTGTTTTAACGGCAGTGGAAAGACCTGAACTTTAACTTTATTTTTCTTAAGTGTCATCACAAATGTTCAAGTGTTTGTAGGATCAATGATAGCACTTACAAAATTTGACAGGGCTTCATTTTGAATTTTTCTCCCCAAATATTTGATAGCAATAATCAATACCAGTTGAGATGCCAAAGAGGCACCCTTTCCCTGATTCCCACAACCACTTGCAGGTCCTTGCTAGAATGGTCATTAATATGTATGGATCAGTTCAACTAAATATTATTTAGACTGTGGCAAAATGCTGGCTGTAAATTAAATCAAAGATAAATAATTAAAAGGCTTTAACTAAAATTTCTGAAAAGAAGTTTGCTGTGCTATTATAATAATGATGTTAAATAACACAAATTAAAAGAACTGAGAAAGACTATAATGCCACATAAGTGCATAATAGTGAGGGAAAAATATGAGGTTTCCTTAGCTGTTAGCCAGGAGCATGCCAATCTTTTGATCTGAATGTAGAACTACTAGATCCCTTTCTTTCAAGGAAAGAGGGAAAAATAAAATATGTGTAAAAATCAAATAAAAATGAATTAAAGACTTAAATACAAGACCTAAAACTGTAAAACTTCTAGAAGAAAATATAGGAGAAATGCCTCAGGACATTGGTGTGGGAAAATATTTCATTGATAAGACCACAAATGATTTCAGGGATAAGACCTCAAATGCATAGGCAAAAAAATCAAAGTATGCAAATGTGATCATATCAAACTAAAAAGTCTCTGCATAGCAAAGGAAACAATCATAAGAGACAATATGCAAAATGGGGGGAAATATTTGCAAACTATTCACTTGACAAGGGATTAATATCCAGAATATACAAGGAACTTAAACATCTCAACAGGGAAATAAGAAAATTACAAATAATGCAACTAAAAAATAGGCAAATAATTTAAATAGATATTTCTCAATGAAATTATATATTTGGCCAACAAGTATAAGAAAAGTTATAAATATCACTAATCATCAGGGAAATGCAAATCAAATTATAAAAACAGTGAGATATCATGTCAGCCCAGTTAGTATGGTTATTATTAAAAAGACTGACCCACCACACACAAAAAAATAAATGCTGAGGATAATGCAGAGAAAAGGTAACTCATACACTCTTGGGTGGAATGTAAATTTGCACAATCAGATGGAGAACAGTATGGAGGTTTCTTACAAAACTAAATGCAGTATTAACATATTATTCATTTCTCTGACTATTGGGTATATATGGAAATGAAAGGAAGTCAGTATATTAAATAGATATCTGCACCCCCATGAATATTGCAGCACTAGTCACAACAGCCAACATATTCAATCAACGTAAATGTCCATCAACAGATGAATCGATTTAAAAAATGTGGTGTATATACACAATGGAATAATATTCAATCATAAAGAAAGAAAGACGTCTTATCATTTGTGGCAACATGGATGAGATCAGTGGACATTATATTAGGCCAAATAAACCAGACACAAGAAGATAAATGCTACCTATTTTCATACATATGTGGAAGTTCAAAAAAATTAATCGCTTAGAAGTAGAGAGTAGGATAGTGGTTCATAGATGCTGAATATGCGATATGGCAGGAGGAATACATAGAGACTGGCTAAAGGAAATAAATTACAGAGACAGGAGGAATAAGTGCTAGTGTTCTGCAGCATAGTAGGGTGACTATAGTTAACAGGAATTTATTGTATGTTTTTAAACAGCTAGAAGAGAGGATTTTGAATATTCCCAAGATTAAAATAATAAATGTTTGAAGGGATACATATGCTGATTACCCTGAATTGATCATTATAGATTGTACATACATGTATTGAAATATCACTCTATATATAATAAATATGTAGAACTATGTGTCAACTAGAAATTTTGAAAATAAAAAATTTTAAAACACATATAACATATCAGAATTGCCCAAAAAGAATTTACACTTTAGCCACTCCATTATTGCCTCTAAGATATGGTATATAGATAAATAAACTGAGGCTCAAAAAGTTAATGAATGTTCTCAAGTTTTTGGAGTTAGAATGGCTATGCTAAAATTTCAGCCTTGTTTTTTTGTGACTCTATAGCCCAAGATCTCTTACCAACTGTCTGTAATTTAATTGACTTTTATTTGTATACTGACTAAAAATGACTTGAAGTTATCATCCTTTTCCTAACAAGTGACTTCTAGTGAGGCTATAGATGGAGCCAAATTCCATAAATTGAACTCTATTCTACGATTAATTCACTAAATCAGTATTTTTTAAACTGTGAGTCTAAAATTAATTTGATGAGTTATGAATTGTCTTTAAAAATAAAGATAGAATCTAATACCAGGCATAAAATTAACATTATTTCAGATATGTATGTACACATATATATTTCAGTATGTGCTTATGGTTAACATGAAGAAAAACAGGACTGACTGTGGTGATCATGTCTGTAGTCTTAGCACTTTGTGAGACCAAAGTTGGAATATCACTTGAGGCCAGCAGTTTGAGACCAGCCTGAGCAACATAGCAAGACCCCATCTCTAAAAAAAAAAAAAATGAAAACGATGTGGTGCTATGCACCTGTAGTTCCAGCTACTCAGGAGGCTGAGGTGGGAGAATCACTTGAGCCTGGGAAGCTTCAGTGATTTGTGATTGCACCATTGCATACAGGCTAAGCAACAAAGACACTGTCACAAAAAATGGGAAAAAAAAAAGAAAAGAAAAGAAAAAAAGAAAGAAAAGAAGCAAAAAAAAAAAGAGAGAAAAGCAGATTTGTCAGTATGAACAAATATTTTTAAAGCCAGTGCACTAAATAATGGCATTAGCAATGTTAAAATTTATTAAGGCAAGAGAAGTAAGAGGAGTTTGGGGTCTCAAAAATAAATATTAATTCTAGAAATAAATAAAAATAAGCTTTAATAAAGCTCTTAATAGCAATGACATCAATAACAGTACCAATAAAAGCAAATCAGCTATCTATGTAATTTGCTTTATTTAGGCCTGTGACACAGGTCTTATTTTATCCCTTTTGTATAGATGATGAAATTGAAGGATAAAAGTTTAAATAACTTGCCGAAGATCATTTAGCAAATAACAAGGGTTTCTTAAACCCGCTGGATGCCAAACCCTAAGGTCTTCCTGAAGACTTGTGCCCTGCTGAGAGGAAATAAGTACTACTCTTACAGTGCACTTTTTCAGGAATACATTGTGTTAACATGTATAAGGATCATGCAATAGGAAATAGCAGAATGTACTGATTTTCATAGTTATTTGAATCATGCCAAGTCTCTTGACATATAAATACCTCACCTGGTTGGAAACCTATCCTCAGAAATAAGTAGTTTCATAACTGATATGGAAAGTTTATTCTACGGTAAATCGAGGGCTAAGCTGTAATTCACAGAAATTTTATAACAACCCAGTTATGACTAGAGTAGTACAAACAGAAACATCCAACAATAGTGAACTTATTTTAATATATTTTAAATATAATTATATTAGGCAGCTATTTTAAATGTTATAAAACTATTTAACAACATAGAAATAAATCAATACTGTGACATGCAGAAAAAAAGCAAGCTATAAAATAATTTTATCCTATTTATTAAAAATAAGAAGTATCCCTCACCATTCATATCTATTTGGTTTCTCCTTTTGAATGAGAACAATTCAGAGAGTGAGTCTGGATAGTGAGTTTGAGGGATGCCAAATTATCCAAATCTATTTGTTTGCCGTGTTTTGAATATCAAACAATAAAAGTTTAAAGACTGAAGGATTCATGTGAAACACATCTAATTTTTTTTAAGTTTAGATAGAGTTCCAAAAAGAAAATCACACACACACACACACACAAACATGCACACACACACAGATATTTTCATAAGCAAGGCATGAGGGCACAGAGAAAGTGAAACACCCTGAAAGACTAGAAGATTCTCATCAACAAGCACATACTCAATCTGAAGCATGTGCTCTTTGAGTGATAAATGGGGATCATTTACTGTCTCTATTTTAATTTTTGTTTCAGTACATTTAAAATTTTTACTGGATATGTACAGTTGACTTTACCTTAGTTAAATGTACATAAATGCCAGGCGGTGGCTCATGCCTATAATCCCAGCAATTTGGAGGGCCGAGGCAGTCAAGCTACCAAAAGTCAGGAGTTTGAGACCAGCCTGGCCAAGATGGTGAAAACCCGTTTCTATAAAATACAAAAAATTGCCGGGTGTAGTGGCACGCGCCTGTAGTTCCATCTACTTTGGAGGCTGAAGCAGGAGAATCTCCTCAACCTGGTTGGTGTATGTTGCAGTGACCCAAGACTGCACCACTGAACTCCAGCCTGGGTGACAGACGGAGACTGTATGTGAAAAATAATAATAATAAGTAAATGTACACAAAGTAGAGCTACATTGTATATGTCTGTCTATATGTAATATGTATGTGTGTGTGTGTGTACGTTTATTTTTAAATAATTTACATAGAAGAAAATCTGAAGGGCTATATGGTATAATAGTAATGATGTCTATCTTCAGGTGCTGAGATTAGATTTTACGTTACTTAATTTTGCTTATTTTCCAAATGCTCTTAAAGTGAACGTATATTGTTTCTATGATTGAGTTATAGTTACTTCATATAGTAAACTAACATAAACAAATGGAAAATCTTTGTTTTGGGATAATAAAATCAACTTTTAATTTACAACAGCTCCATTTTATGAGTTCATGGTTTAAATAAAAAGAACACGGTCTACTTTTACCTCTAGAGCTTTCTGTCGCAGCAAGTCATATTCTTCTTTTTCTTTGCCAACAAATCATTCTTCCCATGGTGTCATGATGCTTTCTAGTAAGTGCACCTGTTTCTAGTTTATTGATTATCTTCTAATCCAATCTCACTGCTACAAAATAGACTAAATAGCAGTTGTACACAAAACTTTTTTGCTTACTAGTTATAATCTCTTTGTTGCACAGTAAATGCAATATTTAATAATATATTCATAATATTGCGATTGTATAGACACAAACGAATTAATTTATGTAAGTACACATTCAAAAATCATGAAAAGGAAGGCCATTATTTGAATTAGTTTATTCATCAAATTGCCTTTGAATTCCTTCATCCTGTAAAACCAAATTATTTAAAAGCTCATTGAAACAATCCTCCATGCCAACAATATTTTATTTTTAAAAATATTTTTGGATAACTAATTGCAACACATAACATAACTAGATATTGGAGCAGACTTTTAAATTTTCCTCCCTTAAATGTAGCAGAAAAAAATAATATCTATATACATAAAATGATAAATCAAATGTATTGACAATTTCAGATTCTAGACGAAAGATAAACATAAATTATTTATATTCTTCTTTCAAATTTTCTGTAAGTTTGAAATTGTTTTGGAATTAACAACCCACTAAGTAACATTGGTTTTACTTTCTGTGTCTTCAAATTAAATAAATTACTAAGGAATTTTTTTAATGTGTTTACTATGATTATGAATTATTTTATCTCCATATATTTGTCTAATTTTGTTTTATATTTTAAGCCAAATAATTAGATGCCTGGAATTTACAAATTTTTTTTAACTGGTGAATTCAAGTTATAATTATAAATTGACTACTTCTATCTATATGTCTGTCTGTCTATCCTTCTCTCTGTCCATCTATCCATATATCTTCCATTTTTTAATACCCAAATGTCTATCAACATAGCCCAGAAGCTTTCCTTGGATTATTCACAAATCTTTCTGTGTACTTTTATCTTAGGCACCACATTTTAAAGAAAAAGAATCCTATCTTCCATTGGACTTTTATGTAATTTTCATGTAATGTAATTACTGATACATTTGGCTTAAATCTGCCATTTTCCAAAATTTTAAAAATATTTTCTAGCTTACTTTTTGATTGATATTATTTTATAATTTATTTTGCTCTCATCCAGCTTCACTACAATCTGTTATTTTTGCTTACGTAACACATCATCTGAGATCAACAGAGCTCTACTCCAGCAGTTTTTTATTCTGACTTCTAAGTTAAAAGAAAAACCCCTATCTCGTTCATTATGTTTTCCTAGCACAGAAAATAAAATGTTGATGAAGCCCTGTAATGGTTTTTAAAACTTGCTGAAAGGGAATATGCCACTTTCATGTACATTTCACTATCTAAAGTAAACCCTTGATTCCAGATGTCATTGGAAGCAGTTTTCTTTCTCAAGATAGGACACACAAGTCAGATGTCAACAGACAGAATTTAAAATGCCCTCTACAAGCAAGTGTGAATAATTGCAAATATTCATATAATCTACCACAGTTTAGTAGTTTATACTTTGTTTTAAATATGGTATTGATATCCAACTATAATATTTATATTTCTATACACACATAAGTAAGATATTATCATTTTATATATATTTACTTTTTATTGTCCACAAAAAATTTTACAACTCTAACCATACTTATGATGTAATTTTCTTAGACCTTCATGAAAATCATTTATTATTCCTTTTATTGCAAGTCAGCTTGTAATCAGAGCTCTAGTTTGTTTGCCTAAAATGCCCTTTGTCATCTTTTTTCCAAATGATACATTTTTTTCAGTAAAGAATTCTACAAGATTAATCATTTCCTTTCAAAATTTTGTAGATACTGTTTTCTTATTTTCTTATTCTAATTCTCTTTTGAGAAGTCATCTGTGAGTATACATATTGCTTAAATAATGGGAAAATATATTTTATTTGAAGGTAACTAATATAAGATTTTTCTCTGTCTTTGGCTTTCATCCATTTACTATTGTTTGCCTCAGTACTGGTGAATATTGTGTTATTCTTTTTGATATTCCTAGAAAGTTTGTACTTCCTGATATTTAATTAGTGTAAGAAAGTTCTCAGCCATTTCTCTTCAATTATTTATTTGGTCAATAAAAATTTTAAGGACCACCAAATAAAGTGTTCTTTAAATTCTAGTAGATTTTCACCATTTATTGTGAACATAATATAGTTATGCCAGATAAAGTAATACTTAACTTTTGTATTTTATTTAATTAATAAAATTTCTATACAATGTAGATTGTATTGTTCTATTTTATAAAGACTTAAAAGTCATAATGCATTATACTAATTCAAATAGCTTTTTACGAGTTCTTCCGAATTATAAACTCATCGATTTTAGGTCACTAAATCTACAATCTTTAAATTAAAGGTGTTCAAATTCCTCTGCTAGAATATTATTGAAATATTGTGAAACATGATCATATTCACAACTCTATAATTAAAGTTTCTTTAAAAACTAAATATTTATTTTGTGCCACCATGTTAGAAACCCTGTAAGTTTGTCTTATCAAAACTTTTAATACTATATAAATTGCACCAACATTATTTATACGTTAAAAAAAAGAAAAACTAGTACTACAGGGATTAGGTTTCTTGCCCACAATCAACATAGCTAAGTCCATGTAAATTACAACCTGTACTATTAGACACAATATTGTAATGATATATATATATATAAAAAAAAAAACAGGAAAAGTTAAAAATTCAAAAACCTTCAAGTTTCTCAATATTAAAGAAAAAATCAGAAAAGAGATTGATCTAATCAGAATTGGTAACTGGTGAGCTGATAGCCTGATAATTAAGAAAACCACAATGTGAGGTTACCTGTTGTTTTAAAACTGGAATTTTGGTAATTTGCTAAAGAATTAAATAATTCATTAATGAAATAATATTTAATCCTTATTATTAAATAATGGCTGTTTTCTTTTAGTAAAATTGAGTAAATACTTCTGTTTTAAATAAGAATGGAAACGTTGCACTTGGATTATACGGACATTTAAATTTTCTAAATGAAATTTCTAGGTTACGGAAGTTTTATGATTTTTTCTTGTTTATTTAAACCAGGAAAATATTTTTGAAACTGATGGTATATGACTAACAAAAGTATTAACTTTGATTCTGAGAAATGAGTGAGACTATAAACAGGACTTCAGAATTCCAGACAATTTATAATCTGAGTTGGCATATAAATATGAGTGTGTGTGTGTGTGTGTGTGTGTGTGTGAGGAAAATAATACACTGAGAAGACAATATAAAATATATTGTGTTTTTCTGATTTTGGCTGCCAGATTAGTATCATACTGAATTATTTAGTGTCATTACTTACGTGTTATGCTTTACATACCTAACATGAATAGAAAAATTAATTGAAAACAATAACTGTGTTTCTTTAAATTAGGTATCTAATGTAAACAACTAATACAAGCTCTTATTTCACAGAATGAATTTTACTTTTAGTTTGTATTACCATAGATTGCTAAAACTTTGATTACTTTTTCCTACTTTAAAATTTTCTCACTAAATACAGTACCCTGTGTTAGCTGGAATGTGCTTTTCAACAGGATATGCATTTAATTGGCACCATTTCCATGGAAATAAATTAAATCTGACGACGTTGTCTCACATTTAATTGGATTGGTAATTTCCCTTAACAGGAATACTTGCAGATAATTACGTGAGGTTCAAATGGGGCTATGGGTCCATAGGAGTCTCAAAGGTTGTTGATTCTTCTTTTACTTCTATAACATCTGTCACCAATTATCCATTGACTGCCAAAGTTTGAACTCACTGTGGGAGACATTTAAAACCACTTCTTACTGACTTTAGCTCAGAATTTTTGGTTACACCTGTTAAGATCTGAAAGAAATCTCTGCTTCTACCTTCTCACACTTACCACTTCAAACAGCTCTCCTACCTTTTTGACATAGGCCAGTGATATGGAAACTGGCCCCTGCTTCAAGAAACTACATAAAATCTCCGGTTCTAAGAAAATCGACTGTTTTCTATTCTCTAATGTGCTATATATTTGTAATTTGAAAAATCCTTGTAATCCTCTTGTTGCCAGGTGGGACTGTCAATCATTATTATGCTGCTTTATAGAAGTTGAGGTTTGTTCTCTACTTTATTTAACTATTATTGACTATCATTTTCTATATATTCACATGTGTGCATTGTTTTGTAAATGCTATGAATACCAGTGCTAACAGTTTTCACTTGCTTTCTTCTTTACACAAAGGAAATTTCAGACAGTGGCTAAGAGCTCAGGATTTATAAATAAATACAGCCGCAGGCATTAAACTCTCAAGCATTAAACACTTGATTAATTTGGGCTATTATTTTATCTCGCTGAGCTTCTCCTTTCTCTCCCATAAAATGAATCCTATTTTATTAAATGATTAACAAATATACATAATGTTCCCCTGCTTTGTACCATGTAGGTCTATTTATTCTGGGGTATGTAATACTGATTTAGACAGATAGAAATCTTAACCATATGGAAGTTAACTCATAAAGGGAGAGGTGAACAACAATTAGAAAAACAAATGCTTTTGTATTCATGTGAATCCTACACAAAAATTCAGATGTGAGAACAAAAAGCCACATTTATTTTCTTAAATCATATCAAATCTGACTTTGAGATCCTACCTTATATTGCAGACAGGAAATTGAATTCACTGCATTATTTGTGCTATGCTCCTTTCTCTAGGTCTTCACAACTGTATGATTCAACTGTGGGAGGAAAAGGCAGGCCAATTGCCCCATACCCTTATCCCATCATGGCCACCATTAATGTGCTTCTTATCCTTCCTCAGCAGTACCTCGATGCTATGATATGATGTTGCAAATGTATAATTTAAACTCAGTTATTTCTTCTAGAATATTTTTAACCAAACAATGAAAAAAAATCCACCTGTCATTAAAACCACCTCTCCAGGTTTCTGAAAGGTAATGGAATATAGAACAACTAACTTTGGAATACCACTCTCTCCTAGACCTGAACTAAATTAACACTCTTCCTGTTATTTCAACTTCTCTCTCCTCACAGGCATTCAGTTGTCCCCACCTATCATTTGTATAATTCCTAAGGAACTTAGGTTTCCAGAAAACAAAATCTAGGGTCCCTTTTCTGTAAGGATCTTTGCGTCTTCTTCTTTACATACCTCATGTTTTTCACAAGATGAAGCACATCTGAGTGGGGCAGAGGAATACAAATAACTTGTTGATTTGCTTAAAATTTGAGAAAACATTATAGAGACAAAATAGTTAATATTAAATTAATTAGTTATACCACAATTATTAAGTTGTGTGAGACAATAAAGAATAATGTTATAATGGAGAGTAAAATGATGCATTAGGAAGAGCTTATACAGGATGATCATGGAAATTATTTAAATGGAATTACTTATATGGGATGGTAATAGAAATTATCTTTGAAAAGATAACACAAGACTGCGGAAAAAAAAAAGAAAAGAAAAGATAACACAGTAAAAGATGGCATATTTTAAAACTGCTATATGAAAAGCTGGAGAAAGAGCCTCTGAAAACTTTGGAATCCACATGGTGAGATTCTCTAAAATAATAACAATTGAAAATGACATGAGACAAGAGTGTTTTGAACAAAGAAAAGAATAGTTGAAGAGGCAACTGTGAGAATAAATAGGGGTCCAGTCATAAACAACCTTGTAAAATATAGAAAAAGAATTTTGATTCTAAGTGCTGAGTGAAGATAATAATATGTTTACATGAACAAGTTACATGATTTTATTTTCGTTTTTGAAAGATCCTATGGCACCCACAGAGATGTTTGAAATAAAATAAGAGAAAAAGCAAGGGGATGTTTTAAGAAAGCCCTGAAAGTGTCCACAACAAAGAAAAGGATGCTGAGGAGAAAAGATGAGACATCATTTTTGCAATGTGACTGTCGGATTCACACATGCATTATACTCATGTAATAGTATAAATTTGTGTTAACATCCTAATTATTGCTATGACTAGATATTTTGTGATTAGAGTTAGAAGTTAATGAATCTTGTGTGATATGGACACACAGTTACCCTAAACATTGGCTTGTTTTTCTGGGTACTGTGATATTTGTCAACTTTAAAACATTTATGCTTTTTTTTCTCTTCTAAGTATGTATTCCTTATTTTACCTAATTTTTAATAGATGAATTTATTTACTTATTTAAAGAGTCCCACAAAAATAAAAGCTTCAGGTCCTTTAACACACAAACAAGCAGCCCTTTATTCCATTTGCAATTTTGGAGTATACACTAAAAGCCCCAAGAAAAGGCATAATTTATTTCAATTGGAATTCTCTTATTCATGAATAATATGTTTTGAAATAATCACATTATCATCATGTATATTTTGAAATGTCCTAGGAATATCTTGAAAACATGAGAAAGTATAGGCCAGCTCAAAAACAATTGTTTCAAATGGATTGATATATAAAATATTTTATATGTTTATATTTTGTGTAAATGTATTACAAAACTAACAAGTAGTTTATATAGAAGGGGTTCTTTATACTATAACAATATTAAGAATAAAAACCTGTTGAAGAAATATAAGAGGAGTATGTGAGTATATGAGAAATTTCATTGCGGTCTAAGGAGTCATTTTCCAGCTTATATCATCAGCATGAAGAGATCAAGAGAAGTCATGAGGACATGTGGTCTATAACCTTCAGAGCTGAAACAATGCCTATCTCAGTTAGACATGCATAATTCAGAGTGAAGCCTAATGATTTTTCAGTTACTGTATCTGGCATAGTAAAAGCAAAGCCCACATTTTTGACCTGGAGTCCTTTATACTTATAATAAAATTTGATTTTCTGGGTTTTATTTTTTGGGGTGTGTGTGTGTGTGTGTGTGTGTGTGTGTGTGTGTGTGTGTGTTATATTCTTTTAGTATGAACCAGTTTAAACTTGGTTTCTGTATCTAATATAGTCAAACTTGTTTAATGACTTTCTGACTTAACAACGTACACTTGGTGCAGGTTTATTCTGAAGGTATATCAAGCTAATGGAATATTTTAGTACCCTCTTGATAATGATAATCCAATAATTTAAATTTGCAGAAGCTAAGAAGAAGGAAGAGGAAAATATGAAGAGGAGAAAGAAGAAAGGTGGAGGAGAGAAACATGATCAAACTCTATCAAATAAGTATGTTTAGTATATACAAAATATAGTTGTTTTGTCTATATTAGCAATGAAAAATAGGAATTTGCAGTTTAAAATACGTCACTTACAATAGCATTAATACATAAATAGAAATACAATGTAAATACATAAATATAATAAGTATATATACAATAGCATTAATATATAAATATAAATCTATCACTACAATAGCATAAAGAAAATACATATACATATACTGTGTATATATACACAGAATCTTAATGCTGAAAATTACAAATACTGCAGAAAGAAATCAAATAAAGATTAATACATAAATGGAGAAATATATCATGTCCATAGATTGAACAACTCATTAAATAATAGAATACTATTTAACAATACAAAGTAACAGGCTATCAATTCACACAACAAAAAATATGAATGTTAAATATGAATTTTTAAGTAAAAGAAACCAGATCCAAAATGTACACTCTGAAAATTATGATATTCTTAAAAAAGCAAAATGATAGATATAAAAATAGGTCAATCATAATCAATGGTTGGAATAAAAAGTAATGATTAATACAAGAAGCCACACAAGATAATTGTTATAGGACAAAGATTGTCTATAAATCCCTGTCTGTGTAGTACAGGATTGTAAACACAAGTCATTAAATATTTTTCAAAATTATTATGATAGTACCAATGACTCTGTATTTTGAAAGATTTATACCTAAGTATTTCAGATTTTGTTGTTGTTATTATTGGAAATAAGGATTCATTTTCTATTTCAAATTTCAGTTTTTCATTGCTGGTGTATAGCAAATAGGTTGACATTTGTATATCAATTTTATGTCCTGATATCTTGTTATACTTATTAGTTCTGGTATTACTTTGTAGATTCTTTAGGATTTTTCACATAAACAATCATATCATCTGAAAATAAAAATAGATTTATTTTGTTTTAAATTTTAAAATGTGTTAATAAGGTAGTTTTTACTCTTATTGTGGGAGTATAATATGGAATAGGTGTGAGAAGGGAGGACAATCCTGTTTCCAGTCTTACAGGTAAAATGTCCATTCTCCCACAATTATATATGATGTCCGGAGTTTGTTTCTTTTTAATAGATGCTCTGGATCCTTTTGAGAAAGTTTCTCTCTATTTCTAATTTGCTGAGATTTTATATGATAAATGAGTATTGAATTATGTAATGCATTGTATATGTCAATTGATGTGATCATTTTATATTTACTTAAAAGTTTAATATGGTAGATTACATTGATTTTTGAGTGTCTAATCTATCTTGCATATATAGTATATATCTCATTTGCTTATGTTTTACAATTCCTTCTATAGCTAGATTTGACTTCAATATTTTATTGAAGATTTTTCTGTCTGGGTTCATGAGAGTTATTCATATAGAATTTTGCTTTCTTATAATATTTTTCTTATTGATAGTATTGGCATAATATTGGCTTATAGACCTTGCAAAAACTTCCCTCTGATTCAATTTTCTGAAAAGGATTGTGAAGAATTGCTAATGATTCTCTGTAAAGGTTTAGTAAAACTCAACAGTGAAGCCACCTTATGCTTGGTACTTACTTTTTGGAAGGTTTTAAATTACTTTTTCAAGTTTAATTCATTTATATAGTACAATTCAGGTTATCTGCTTTTCCTTGTGTAAGTTTCAGTAGTTTGAATCTCTGTTTAATCTATGTTATCAAATGTGTGAGGATAGAGTTTTTCAGATTTCTTTTTTATCTTTTAATGTGCATGGAATCAGTGTTATCAGTAGTTAGGATATCACATTTATTCCACCTGTGCCCTGCCCACTCTGCTTTCCCTAGTTAACCTGGCTAGAAATTTAATAACTTTATAGAAATTTTCAGTGGACTAACTTTTGGTATTGTTGATTTTCTCTATTTTTTCACTGTTTTCAATTCCATCAATTACTGTTTTAATTCTATTACTGTTTTCTGCTTGCTTTATGCTTAAATTGTATTTTTTCTCTTTCCTAAGATGGAAGCTTTCTTCTCTTCTAATGTATACATTTAATTCTATAAATGTTTCCTTAAGCACTATCTTCATTGCATCCAAATTTGTTTTGATAAGTTTTCGTTGTTATTTTTTCTTAAAATTTTAAAAACTTTTTTTGAGATTCTTCCCTCACCAAAGGTGTATATAGAAGTGTGATGGTTAGTTTCCTGGTATTTGGGAATTTTCCTAAGTTTTTAATTGATTTTCAGTTGAATTTTATTGTCTTCTGATAACATATTGTGTTAATTTTTAGTCTTAAAACTAGTTAAGCTGTACTTTATGGTTCAAAGTTTAGTGTATTTCAGTGGATGCTCCATGTGAGCATGAATAGAATGCATAATCTAATTCCACTAGATGAAGTATTTTATAAATGTCAATTTGATTAATTAGATTGATAATCTTATTCAGATCAAGTACATCTTTGCTGATTCTCAGATTGCTTTACCTATCAACTAGTAAAAGAAGGATGTTTAACTCCTCAAGTATAGATTTATCTTTTATTAATTTCTATCTGACATATTTTGACACTTGAATGTTAGGTGGTGTGATGGTTAATATTGTCAACTTGATTGGACTGAAGGATGTAAAGTATTGATCCTGGGTGTGTCTGTGAGGGTGTTGCCAAAGAAAATTAACATATAAATCAGGTGCCTGGAAAAGACAGACCCACCCTTAATCTGGGTGGATACCATCTAATCAGCTGCCAATGCTGCTAGAATATAAAGCAGGCAGAAAAACATGAAAAGGTTAGATTAGCCTAGCCTCCCAGCCTACATCCTTACTCCCATGCTGGATGGTTCCTACCCTCCAAAATTAGACTCCAAGTTCTTCAGTTTTGAGTCTCAGACTGGCTTTCCTTACTCCTCAGCTTGCAGACGGCCTATTGTGGGACCTTGTGGTCATGCGAGTTAATGCTTAATAAACTCCCCTTTATATATCTCTATATCTATCTATCTATCTATCCATCCATCTTATTAGTTCTGTTCCTCTAGAGAACTCTTATGAATAGAGGTGCACATACAGTAATAATTATGCCTTTTTTGATAATTAACTACTATAACATAATGTAATGCTCATGCTCGTCTTCATCCTTATCCTCTTCTGTGTTTTTGTTTGTTTGTTTGTTATTCTATGCAGGGACATTGTCTCACTCTGTCACCCAAGTTCCAGTGCAGTGGCATGATCATGGCTGACTGCAGCCGTGACCTCCTAGGTATGTGATCCTACCACCTCCTACTTCAGCCTCCTTTGTAGCTGGGACTATAGGAAGGTACCACCATGCCAGCTAATTTCTGTATTTTTGTAGAGATGAAGTATAACCATGTTGTCCAGGCTGATCTCAAACTCCTGTGCTCAAGCTATTTACCTGCCTCAGTCTTCCAAAATGGTGGAATCATGGGTGTGAATGAGTCACTGTGTCCAGCCATCTTACTTATTTTGATATGTGCATCATCTGAAAATTAGTGTAGCTTTTTATAATTAGCATTTTATGGGACAACATTATCAATCCCTTTACTTTTGAGGTGTCTGATTTTTATATGTAAAGTCTATTTCTTTATTCAACATAATATCACGTTTTGTTATTTATTTTACTTTTTATTATATATCTTCACAGGGTACAATATAATGTTTTGACATATGTAGAAAAAATAAATCAAGCTAATTAACATATCTATCACCTCTACAACTTATATTTTGTGGTGATGTATTTGTCTGTTCTCATGCTACTATGAAGAAATACCCATGACTGGGTAATTTATAAGGAAAAGAAGCTTAATTGACTCACAGTTTCACATGGCTTGGGAGGCCTCAAGAAACTTACAATCATGGCAGAAGGCATTGCTTCACAGAGCAGCAGGAAAGAGAATGAGTGCCAAGCAAAGGGGAAATCCCCTTATAAAACCATCAGATCTCTTGAGAATTCACTCATTATCATAAGAACAGAATGGGCAAAAAATGCCCCCATGATTCAGTAATAGCCTCTTGGTCCAGCCCTTGACATGTGGGAATTATCACAATTCAAAGTGAGATTTGGGTGGGGAAACAGAGACAAACCCTTTCAGGTGTGAATGTATAAAATCTATACTTTTAGCAAAATAAACATATACCTCCTGTCAAAGTTTAAATTTATACCCTTTTTTCAACATCTCACCTTTTCTTTTCTCACCAATATTCTGCTCTCTGCATCAATCTTTCCATGTGTTCTAGATTTTCTGTATAAGTGAGATTATGCAGAATTTGTTTTTCTGTTTCCTAGCTTATTTTACTTAGCAAAATATTTTCCAGGTTAATCTATGTTGTCAAAAAGAACACAATTTCCTTTTTTACAGCTGTTAAGTATTCCATTGTTTGTACATACCACATTTCCTTTATCCATTCATGTATTGATGGACACTTATGTTGCCTCATAACTTGGCTATTGTGAATAATGCTGAAGTAAATGTGAATATGCAGATATTTTATACATTCTAAAAACTTAATTTGTGCACTTATACCACTTCTTTATTTTATATTTGTATAAATTTATGGGGTACAGTTGTAATTTTCTTACTTGCATGAACTACGTAGTGGTGAAGTCAAGGATTTTATGGTACCCATCCCCTGAATAACATACATTGTACTCATGAAGTAATTTCTTAATATCCACCCTTCCGACATCCCCCACCCTCCTGAGTTTCCATTGTCTATCATTTCAGACTCTACATCCAGGAATACGATTCAGTCATAACAAAGAATGAAGTCAGGTCTTTTGCAGCAACATGGATGGAACTGGAGGCCATTACCTTAAGTGAAACAACATAAAATGCTGAAAGACAAATACCACTTATTCTTACTTGTAAGTGGGAGCTAAATAATGTGTATCTTTTATTTTTCAAGTCACTATTGATCTAGTTAAATTGTTATCTACCAAGTTTGTAATTTTTATATTTATTCCATCTGTTTATTCTATATATTTTTAACTCTCTTTTTTGACTTATTGTAACTTAAGAGAATATTTTGCATGTTGCCATTTCCCATCCTCTTTTAGTGTATATGCTTTATAAATTTTTAAAGTCATCTTAGAGTTTACTATATATTTTGAAGTAATTGAATCTACATTTAAATAACACTGTACTGCTTTACATGTGCTCTGGGTACAACAGGGTATTTCTTTATAACATGGCATAACCTTATAGCAATTCCTCCCTCCTATCACTGTGCTATTGCTGTCATTCATTTCACTTATGGAAAAATAATACTTTTTAATACAGTGTTATTAATACTTTATTAAATTTTATATACAATGAGTAAAAAAACTATTAAAAGCATTTTACTTTCATCTACTCTTTCTCATTCTTAATCTTTATTAATTTATATCCAGTTTACTGACCTCTATATAATTTTCCTTTTTCCTGAAATGGTCTTTTAACATTTCCTTCAAGGCAGATCTCCAGGAAATTAATTTCTTCGGTTTTGGATGATTTAAGGAAATTACTCTTTTCTCTTTTACTCTTGTAATAAGTAATTTTGCTAGCTATACAATTCTAGTTTGCTGTTTGTGTTTTCAACGTGTTCTGTATTTAAGTGCTTTCTTCTTGCTTCCATAATTTCTGATGAGAGGTTCACTGTACTTCTCAGACTCACTTCACTATAACTCGGTTGTGCTTTTCTTCTGACTTCTTTTTCAAAATGTTTGGTTGGTCTTTGTTTTTATGCAGCTTGAATAAAATGTGCCTTGGTCATTAATTTTTTAAATTTATTATCCATTATTATTTCAGATATTTCATCTCCTCTCTTCTCCCTTTTTCCTGCTTGTCTTGTACTAATTTCACATTTGTTATACTTTTTTCTAATGTTCTACAGTTCTTGGAATTTTGTTTTATATTTCATTTTCAAGGGTTTCTTTAACCTATATTCACAATCATGAATCCCTTCCTCAGTTATGTATTTAAGGATCATCCTTTCAGAGTAATTCTTAATTTTTCTAGTTATGTTTTTGATTTCTAGGATTTCCTTTTAAGTCTTCCTTTCTTGGATGATTCCTCTCTCTGCTTGCATTACTGATCTGTTATTGAATATTGTGTACTTTTTCCATGACAGCTATTAACATATTGATCATAGTAATTTTAATTTTCTTATGATAATTCAAACCTGTGTCATAACTGAGTATGGCTGTAATGATTGCTTTGTCTCTTAATAATACATATTTTTTATTTTTTAATAGACTATATTTTTTGGAAGGTAGATATGTTATATCAGGTAATAGGAAAAGAGAGTAGATCTTTAGTACAAATATTTATAAAAATTTCACTGAGGTTTTAGCTGTGCTTTATTTTTGCTGAAGTAAAAGATATGAAATTCTTCCAATTCCTCCATTATTTTTCTCCTTCTTTTCATTATGTTTCTTACATGCTACTCCCAAGACTATTTTAGTCTCTGTGGCAAAATACTATTATTACACTAAAGTCCTATTGATAAGGTGGTAAAGTGTAGGAGAAATAGAGTATCCTATCACTTTGTGACTAAATTTCAGTTTTGTAGTGTGCCTGGATTTTGTAGTTGTGACACTCACAAGTTTCTTCAGTGATCTATTTTCTCTCTCCTCCCTATTTATTTTTCCCCAGATTGTGGCATTCACAGTTCTTTTTATTGAATATTTGACTTGTGTTGAGTATGTTAATTTATTTCCTTAGTCACAACTGGAAGGTAGGATGTGGCCAGAATGGCGATCAATTTCCTTCCTTCTTTGGATGAAATTTCAGAATTGTAGTCTAGCAATTTCCTTGTAGAATATACTTTGTTAAGGAGAAGATTCTGGGAATGTTTCACAATGATTATTCTCCTCCTTCCACTCTTCCCACTGCCAAGACATAAAGGTTTTTTCTTTTTTTCCTCTCAGATCCTGACAATGAGAACCTACTGATATTCCTACAAAAAAAAAAACCTCCATGAGAATGGAAATATGAGCCTCATGTAAATTTGTGGCCCCAGGAGTTTTTGCTCCCAGAAATCCACAAGGAATCTCCCAAAATTACTATGTATGAGTGTTCCCTAGTTCATGGTTCCAGTATCTTCTCCTCAAGTTGGTCACATCTCGATTGCTACATCTCTCCACCAGTCTCTCTAGATTTTAGGGTGGTATTTTGCCTAAAACCTGTTTTCTGAAATGTCTAAGAAAAGTTGTTGATTTTCAGTTTTCTTTATTTTTCTTTTGTTGTGATAATGGGGATAACAACTACAAAGTCCTATACATGTTGAATTTAAAGACCAAAAGTCTCTATTTGCTTTTAGCAAACTGAATGTAATTGTAAAAAATTAAACAAAAAAAATCCAGCCAAATCAACTTATTTGAAGAGAAAAACTGCATATTTTTGATCCAACTAGCTCCATTTCAAGCTTTTATTGTTTTGAAGCTACTATCCACACTTTTTATGACAAAAATTTTACAAAACTCAGTGTACTACCAGAAAGTACTTGCTGTTCAACTGCAAGAAATGTAGTTCACTGATGACCTCCAGCTGTTACAGACTTCAGAACTAACTCACCTTTTAAGCTAAGGTCAATCTCTTCTCAGGTGTAGTCTCCTCGAGGCAGTGCAGGGGCATGGTGCAGATATTCTCACTTCATCATTTATGTCCAAATTGGAACTGTCATCTAAACGGTAATCTTAGCTCTGGATCTCCCTACTGAGTTAGCCAGACTTTGACATATCTACTTCAAAGTTTAAGGCTTTCTCTGCTCACCTCTGCTACTTTCCACCATTTTTTTCCCACAGATATCTAATCTGTATCATTTTTGGATTGTGTCATGCCTAATCCTACTTTCTCTCTTTTTTAAATTTCATGGGCGTTGTTCATCAATAATTTTGTGTCTCTCTGTGTCTCCAACCCAGATTATACCACTTGTATATTGTGCTTGATAAAATAATAATTTTTCTTAAAATTTTGCTTTTTTACCTCCAATTATTTAATAGGACAATAACTGAATATCTCAGCTTCTCTATAGGCAAAATAAAGAATAGGTTATTTTATATAGCTGTTTTGAGAATTAATGTTATACATGTGTAGTATTTAGAGCACTGCCTCATAAATTAAGTATTATACGTTGCTATTGCTGTCACAGTTATTTTTGATAAAATTTACGGATAAATGTCAGTAAAAATGAATTTCAAGCTTTTACTTTTACAGTTTTGAGATTTACGTATTTTGTTATTTATTTGCTATGGTTTTTAGCCCTCTCTCAACAAAACCTTAGATATCAAAGAATTTAAGGAGCTTTCAAAAAGCCAAACAAAATATTATTATTTTACTTAGATCTGCATATATTTTAGTATTCTATATACAGTTTCTTTTAATGGTCAAACAAAATTATCTCTCATAAATCTAGCAGAAAAAACATTTCTGACTTTTACCAGTTTCATTTCTTTTCTATTGATCTTAACTCATTTTTTACTTAAAGTTTCTTGGACTGTTTTTTATTACTTTAATTGTATTTTGGATAGTGACCAATATTAAGTTATTTCTGTATACACACATACCCATACTATGAAGCTGATGTTTCATGTACTTAGCAAGGAATTGTATCCTAATGACCAAGAGTGCCAGTTAGGTCAATAATTGTAATCTGCCAAATTAATCATGTGGGTGTATCACTGTTTTAATCTATTTGAAAAAGAAAATTTAAAAACAGATGAACATTATATTAGGTTCTCCACTAAGCTAAGGTCTGATTTAGAAAAAACTTTAGACTAGTACTCTGAATATGAATTTATATAAGTTAGGTTTTACAATTCACTTCCTACAATTCTAGTTAGTAAAGGGTAAATTTTACTTTGAATTACTGAAAAAAAAATTCAAAGCTTTCTAAAATATGCTAAGAATTTAGGACATTAAACCTTTGTTGTGGAGGTAATACTACGCATTCAGTTTTTATTTCTAATTCAGAAACAGTAAATTAACCTTTTAATTAAATACAATTAGTATTTATTCAATATTATTCTCACCCGATTTCTTGTGTAGGGTAATAGAAGCAAAATAAAAATTAGTGAAACACTCTATATCTACATGGATTTTGCTAGCACACAGAAGACAACGGAAGACTAGATAATTAAGGTAAGAATCAAAATGAAGTACAATATTACTATGTGTTACAGGCAAAAGTTTGATATTTTTGAGAGAGATTGGAAAAATCTTCATGGAGATGAGACATTCCGAATGATCATTCAATAATGTGCAGCTTTCAGAAGAGTAAGCCTCAGGGAGCCAGGGAAAGCCAGTGCAATCAGGAAGACACAGATGGGAAATCGAAAGATTCGACTCAACAGCTTAGGAAACAGAAAATAAGCAAGACATTTTTGGTACATAATAATGTGGAAATAAATAAGGAAATATAAATCTGAGAGAGAAAATTAACTCTAAAATGTCGAATACTTTGCATGACAGAGTGGTAGTTCATACCAGCTTTACCTGATGAAATGTTAAAAGCCTATAAGCAGCGGAAAATGGTGTCATTAGAGATTTGGCCAGCTCTTTGTCTAATATTAAATTGGTTAGTTTGATGTTGTTAAAGAAACAGTTTATATAAAATGGTTACTACTTCTTTCATTAGGAATAAAGAAAGTAATAGATTAAACAAGGGTAGAAGCACTGAAAATTCTCAAAGGATAGCATTGAATTAAGAAACATTAGTGAATTAGAATTTATATAGTGAAAGCATAGTCATATTCAATATAATGATGCTTAATTTAAATGAATATAAAAATACATACATGTATAAATGCATCACGTAGAAATTATTGGATTTTTAAATAAAAAATATTTAATTATTCTACAAATAGTTATTGATGTTAGTGAGGAGATACTCTACAAACTTGAACAACAAAGACTTTTAAATACATTTAAATTCAAATGGGGAAATAATACCATAGACAATGAAAGATGTTAATTTTAGTCTATAAAATACATAGAAATACTGACATATATGACTCCTTTGGTATGGTTGCCAGGCAAATTCTAAGAACTATTTAAGCTAAATCCTAAATTATGGAAAACATACCTTGAGAAAAGGAATATTACTTTATTAGTAACTATAGAAAATTCAGTTGAAAAGAACTCTGTTTAAGTCATATAAATTATGCTTGTATGGCTGAGATGTAGTCAGGTGTAGAGAAACAGTGTATAAGATTATACTGGAGGTGGTGGGAGGCCAAATCTCAAAAGGGTATAGGGAAGTTATAAGAAGCCATATTGAAGATTTTTGCATCTATGTTCATCATGGATATTGGCCTGAAGTTTTCTTTTCTTGTTGAGTCTCTGCCAGGTTTTGGTATCAGGATGATGTTGGTCTCATAAAATGATTTGGGAAGGATTCCCTCTTTTTGGATTA
>CAUYQU010016332.1:0-22444 GCA_963574635.1 Cheracebus regulus
TACTAATATTTTAAACTGGGGTGGCCTTGTTTGCATTTACCAAACATCTGGCCACTGCAAACCACCCTTTTTTAAAGAGCAACAAAATTTAAAAAAAAAAAAAAAAAAAAAAAAAAAAAAAAAAGGCTGGGCTTGGTGGCTCACGCCTGTAATCCCAGCATTTTGGGAGGCTGAGGTGGGTGGATCACCTGAGGTCAGGAGTTCGGGACAAGCCTGGCCAACATGGTGAAACCCCATGTCTACTAAAAATACAAAAATTAGCTGAGCGTGGCGGCAGGTGCCTGCAATCTTAGCTACTTGGGAGGCTGAGGCAGAAGAATTGCTGGAGCCCAGGAGACGGGGGTTACAGTGAGTCGAGATCGTGACACTGCCCTTCAGCCCAGGTGACAACACCAAGACTGTCTCAAAAAAAAAAAGATACATAAGACTTTTTTGCCCAACTGTGTGCAACAGGTATTTGTTTCAGTCTTTCTTTTAACCCCAAAAAGCTATGATTTGGTAACCCTCAGGCTAGCAAAAATGCTTTCTACTGAGTCATTTTGCTCTGAGTCTTCTAGTGGGCAGTGTGGCTGAGTGACCCCAAGATATATAGTGGGAGTTTGAACTAAGCTAAAATCCCAATGTAGATGCCCTCTGTAGTTAGGTTCCATGTAAGCTCATTTGGTCCTGCATGACAAGTCCTCATCCTGCACATGGCCGTTCCTGAGTCACCAGGACACACACGCACTAGCCTGGAACTAATTCAGGATGGCTGTGCCCACTGCAGCTGTAGGGTGGGTGTCTCTCTTCTCTCTGCCTGGTTGTCCCCAACTCTGCCTTCACCAACTAATTCTTAAAGGGCCCGATTTGCAGAGTGGCCTTTTTGCCGGGGTGTCTCTGGGAGTATACCACCTGCAGGCTTCTCCTGCCCCCTTTGAAAGGAGATTCTCCTGGATAAATGAGGATTCTTTAAGCTACTCCACATAAACGATACATCAGATAAAGGTTTGCCTTCAGGTAAGGAGGTGCTAAGGAAGATGAGGGAAAAGGTAAGGGGTATCTAGAAATGTCTCTGCCAGCCAGGTGCTGTGGCTCACACCTGTAATCCCAGCACTTTGGGAGGCCGAGTCAGGTGGATCACTTGAGGTTGGGAGTTCAAGACCATCCTGACCAATGTGGAGAAACCCATCTGTACTAAAAATACAAAATTAGCTGGACATGGGGTGCATGCCTGGAATCCCAGCTACTTGGGAGGCTGAGGCAGGAGAATCACTTGAACCTGGGAGGGGGAAGTTGTAGTGAGCCAAGATCACGCCATTGCACTCCAGCCTGGGCAAAAAGAGCAAAACTCACAAAAAAAAAAAAAAAAGAAAGAAAGAAAGAAAGAAAAGAAAAATGTCTCTGCCAACCCTGAAGCTTCAAGTCACATTGTTCCTGCCTTCAGACACCCCAGGACCCAGAGGAAATTAATTATATCCTTGTCCCTGACCCTGGCCTCTCACTTCCCAATCCTAGGCATCCAGGTCACGATGAGCTCCATCCGTGGAGAATTGAAGGTTCTTCCTTGAACCACCAAAAGGCCGGGCTAAAGAAAGGGGAACCAACTCCCCAACATGGAATCTCCTAATTGGGTGGCGGCGGTGGGAGAAGGGGAAATGATTTGGACAAACTGCAGCAGACAGTTGACCTTGCAATCCTTAGGAAAATGCAGTAAAAAGGGAGAAAGATTCTATTGGGTTTTGTTTTGTTTTGAGACTGAGTCTCACTCTGTCACCCAGGCTAGAGTGCAGTGGCATGATCTTGGCTCATTGTAACCTCTGCCTCCTGGGTTCAAGTCATTCTCCTGCCTTAGCCTCCCAAGTAGCTGGAACTACAGGCGTGTGCCATCACACCCTGCTAACTTTTGTATTCTTAATAAAAGTTTCACCATGTTGGCCAGGCTGGTCTCAAACCCCTGACCTCAGGTGATTCACCCACCTTGGCCTCCCAAAGTGCTGGGATTACAGGCATAAGCCACTGTGCCTGCCCTCTATGGGGTTTCAACATTGTCAAATTCTCTTTTATACTGAGAGATTACATTCAAATTCCCTTTCCTTGAATAACCTTCTACTGGGCCAGGCATGGTGGCTCATGCCTATAATCCCAAAGCAGCACTTGGGGAGGCTGAGATGGGAGGATTGCTTGAGGCTAGGAGTTTGTGATAAGCCTAGTCAACATAGAGAGACCTCATCTCCATCTGAAGAAAAGAAATCTTTTCTACTGGCTGGAGACACTTCTTTGGAGGCTTTCATTTGAGTCCTAGACCTAATCACAGTAATGACACCATGGGAGAAAAGCTGTGCAACCAACTGGGAATGGGGTCGCTTGGCCTGCAGAGCGGGAAGATCATAGGCAGATGCAAAGAGACCACTCGATGCAGATATCTGTAAACTGTTTTTGTAAAGGGCCGGACAGTAAAAATATTTCCAGCTTTCTAGGCCTTACATGTTCTCTTGCAGTCACTTAACCCTTCTGTTGTAGCTTGAGAACAGCCAGAAGCAATATGTAAACCAATGGGCATGGCTGTGTTCCAATAAAACTTTATTTACAAAGACAGATCAAGGGCCGGATTCAGCAATTGGGCCATAGATCGCCAACCCCTGGCTTAGTGGAGCAGCCTCAATTGCTCAAACTCCTTTCCCTGTGTTCTTTGTGTTACAGCCTAAGTGCTAGGAAAGCTGGAAGCTTCTTCCAAATGCTTCCAGGCAGGTTGCAAAAAAACCATGAAAGGGCTACCTTCAGAGAAGGACCTTAACCAAGTAGAAGCAACAGGAATTTGGATTTCTATCTGTACAACAGATGCTCAGAAATGACGATTGTACTCTCTTCCCATTGTCCCTCAGTGGAAGGCTGGGTGTTTTAATTAGCTAATGTTGGCAAATTGCTTTGAAGAAAATTGTAAAATGTTTCGTGCTACAAGTGCCAAGTGTCTTAATTAGCTTTCCTTAAAGATACCACCTGGAAATGTGATATTGTGTTGCTTGAGGTCCAAGCCTACAAGAATAACCTGCAGATGAAAAACCGGTTTTTAAGCAAACATCACCGAATAAATGGATCTGCGCATTGACGTCACATTTTCCTCCTCCTGCAGGCTCTGATTCCCAGCAGCTGGGGTACTAAACCCCACAAATGGAGGCTGTGGTGGTGGTGGTGGTGGTTGTTGGTTTTTTGTTTTGTTTTTTTTTTTTGCGAGAGCCTGGTGACGATGGGGGCATGAAACAAATTAACCCATCTATTTGTTGCCGCCGCCGTTGCCTTTAGGATTTTTAGCCTGTGTGTGGGAGGCCCAGTTCTGGCGTGTCAAGGTTACAGAGAAGAGGAGGCTGGCAGCCACTCAATCATACAGCAGGGCTGGCTCTCAGATACCCTGGCCGGGGAGAGACGTGTGCATGCTCTGCCGCGCTTAACAGCTGGATAATGAATTTGCACTCCAACACTCTTGTTTCTTGTGGTGGCAGCCAGGACAGCAGCAGCATCTGATCTGTGTCACTGTCAGAAGCAAGTGAGATGTAGTTAATATGGACCTTAGCCACTGAGATGCATTGATTTGGAATCTCCAGCCCCTGACGAAGTCCCCGCTAAGTTGGCGGGGCCAGGCCCCATGTGTGAGAGGAGGTGGCAGGGTTTAGGCAGGAGTCAGGGGTCAGGATTCCTCAGTCTTGGTACTAGCGATATTTGGGGCCGGGTGACTCTGTGATGGGGCCTGTCCTGAGCACTGCAGGACATTCAGCAACATCTCTGGCCTCCACCCACTAAATGCGGCAGGAGCCAGCATCCCCAGCTGTGACAACCCCAAATACCTCCAGACACTGCCCAGTCCCCAGTGTCCTTTGGGGGGCACAATTGCCACTAGTTGGGAGCCGCTGGCCTAGGTTAGAAGTAGGGCTCGGAGTTCCTTTCGTCAAGGACACACCTGGAGCAGGGACCTCATGGAAAGTCAGCTCCAAGGTGAGTCTTGATTCCTCTGTCTCACACCCTCAACTAATCCCTGAGCAAACCCAGAGGCTAGAGCCTGGACAGCACATATACATTTTTTTTTTTCTTTGTTTGAGACAGAGTCTTGCTGTGTCACCCAGGCTGGAGTGCAGTGGCGCAATCTCAGCTCACTGCAACCTTTGCTTCCCGAGTTCAAGCAATTCTCCTGCCTCAGTCTCCTGAGTAGTTTCGATTACAGGCATGTGCTACTAGGTCTGGCTAATTTTTGTATTTTTAGTAGAGACAGGGTTTCACCATGTTGGCCAGGCTATTCTCGAACTCCTGACCTCAAGTGATCCACCCGCCTTGGCCTCCCAAAGTGCTGGGATTACAGACGTGAGTCACCGCACTCGGCCCTGGATGGCACATTCGGATCCAGATCACGCCTTACCAGCCTTCGACTCCTCCTCTCCTTCCAGCCCCTACATTTCTTACCTAGGTGACCCGGCAGCCTCCCAGCTGGTTGCCAGCTCCTCTTGGCTCCTCCCTGCTGTTCTCATCACAGCAACCAAAGGGACCCTGTGGAAGCTTAAGCGAGAGCATCTCTGGCCCTGCTGGGACCCCCAGGCTCCATCACACTTAGGCTGAAACTCCCAGATCTCTCCCTCGAGGTGCACATGCTCTCACCTGCAGTGAAGACACCTCCTCCTACCTCCCTCCCCTCTGCCCGAGACCTTCCGCCCACAGACGTCCTTCACTTGCCCTGGGTCCTTGCTCCAGTGTCCCTCACCAGAGGCCTTCCCTGACCCCTGCCTTGAAGAGCAGCCCTCTGTCTTCCCTAGCTCAAGGATTCTCAGCCTGGGCACCAGTGACACTTAGAGCTGGCTGATGTTTTGTTGCAGGGGCTGCCCTGTGCATTGAAGGGTGTTTAGCAGCACCCCTGGCCCCTACATGCCAGCATCTCCCTCCCCAAATTATGACAAAAGTATCTCCAGACACTGCCAGATGTTCCCTGGGGGTCAACATTGCCAGGATTGAAAAGCACTGCTCTCTTCCTGCTGCTTTCCTTTCCCTCACGGCACTCTCTGATATCCTGATATCCTCCAGGTTGGGTTGTGATGCTTCTCTTGCTCCCTGGAATGCAAGCTTTGCGAAATCAGGGACTTAGGTTTGATTCTTGCTCTATCTCCAGGGCATGGACTAGAGCTTGGCACATCATAGGTGCCCAATAAATGTGTTGTGTTGAAGGCGTGAACTCTGTACTTTTGAATGACCAGGGGAAGTGATGGGATCATGGAATTGGAGCAAGACTGGCCTGCAGAGTGTGCTTTGCTGTTATAGATGTCTGCCTTCTGCGAGTGCTTTCACAGAGAGACCTTCAGGAAAGCTCGTCCAGGGGCTGCTCTAAGAAATGCTTTGGGGCCAGGCACAGTGGTTCATGCCTGTAATCCCAGCAGTCTGGGAGGCCGAGGCTGGTGGATCGCCTGAGGTCAGGAGTTTGAGACCAGCCTGGCCAACATGGTGAAATCCCATCTCTACTAAAATTACAAAAAATTAGCCAGATGTGGTGGTGTGTGCCTGTAGTCCCAGCTACTTGGGAGGCTGAGTCAGGAGAATCACTTGAACCTGGGAGGCGTAGGTTGCAGTGAGCTGAGATCGCGCCATTGCACTTCAGCCTGATCAACAGAGTGAGACTCCGTCTCAAAAAAAATAAAAAATAAAAACAAAAAAGAAAGAAAGAAATGCTTTGGGCGCAGGTCTGGAGCAGACCCCAGGAAGCAGTGTTTGTAGCAGGTGCCCGGATGCGTCTGCAGATCACACTTCGAGAAACACTAGACTCTGTTAGGCGTTAACTATCTCGTGGGTGCGAGCATTTGCAAACGGAAGCATAGGGTGGTCAGGAGATTCACAGAACATTCTAACTTTTGTTCGTGGAGGCAGTGATGATTTCATTTGTGGCTAGAGATGGCACCCGGAATCGGGTTATGCAGCAATTTTCACCCTTTGCTTTCTCCTCTCCCAGCATGGCTAAGACATCCAAGTGGTCGGCTGTGGTTCAGTGCTGAGTCCTGCCGACCCAGGCGCGCGCATCAGTGTTCCAGGAGAGCCGGGCATGGACAGCGCGCCTTCCTCCTGCCGGCGCTGTGGCTGTAGCTCTTTGGCACTCGCCTGCTAGCCTCTGCTCTCTGTTTGTAGTGGGGATGGAGACCCGAAAAGTGTAGTGATCAGGAGAAACTTGACTTCCAATTGAGGTTCTTCCACCAGCTCTGTGACTTTGGGCGAATTACTTAACACCTCTCAAATTGTTTGCTGATCTATACAATGGGGATAACACTTTGCCCTCCCTTTTGCCATGAGGATTAAGTTAAATGAGCAGAGTCGCCCCTCCGATCACTCACTGAGGAGTTGCTCTGATTGTTTCCTCCTTATCGGGGGGTCCTCATTTAACCCACTCGGCCCTTGCCAAGGGTCACCTGCCTTGTCCTCCCCCTTCCTCTCCCGTTCTGCTCCCCCGCTTCTTCTGTGTCATCCGTCCCCACCTTCCCCACCCGCGAGCAGCTCCCGGGTCCTGACGATCCTCCCCTCGCCCTCCCCTCGCAGCGCAGCGTGCGGATCTCATCACTGATTACACCGAGTTAGCCACAGTGATTGTTCTATGCCTTGGCACCTCATTACTGAAATAAAGTTAACATTAATGGGAGTCCTGCAGCTAATCCCTCGCTCACCTCTCCTGAAAATGCATTCCGGTGATTAGCAGGAGAGACACATGCATATATTCATTTTAAAACTGTTCCCTTCCTCCTGCCCTCCCTTCGATTCTACCCACAGACACTGGGAGATGGAGGCCAGGGGGCCTTTTAGCTGCCAACGGGCGGAGGACGGAGGCGGGGAAACCTTTCTGAATGGGGGCCCGGCAGGACTTGGGGACCAGCCAAATTCCGCACACACACACACAAAAGAAACGTATCCGTTTCCTTTGGGCGGGGTGCAAGTAGAAACAAAACCAACCAGCAAAACACAGAGGCCTGGAGTGGGACGGATGAGGGTGCTGGGGGTGGGGGGCGGGCGGGGCTGCGGTCCTGGCCCGGCCTTACTAGCTCGGAGGCTTCGGGGAAACTGCTCTAACCTTGCTGATCTCCAGTTTCCGCCTCGGATGAAGGAGGGTGCTGTCTCTCGTCTTAAGTTCCAGTGCCCTGGGAGGAATGTGTCGGATTCGGGTGCTGGAAGAGCCCAGCCCCACGACGCCAGCACTTGCACGGTCCCCTCCTCTCCCCCGGCTGTGGAACTAGGGATCGGCTGTGTCCATGGGGTCTCCCTCAGCCCTCCCCACTCCCAGTGCCGGGATGTCCCCTCTCCTCTCCCACCCCAGAGCGGGCGCTGCCGTCCCGAGCACAAGGAAACGAATTGCTTGGTGGTGCATTCTCCTTTCTAAGAACTCCCGGCCCCCAGGGACTCTGCAAACCCGCTTGCTGGCCGATCTGCAGACAACTACGAGATCCTCTCCCCCTAGGACTCAGGAGCGGGCTCCCAGGTCCGCTCAGGTAACCGGCGGCACTCGTTTGGTGCATTTTCCCCCGTCCCGATTAAAGGCGGGGGCAGGTGACCCCCGTGCGGCTCCCGCTGGCAGCAGCCCAGAAACGGGAGCCGGGGAACAGCAGAGGGAGGCGTGGGACCCTGTGTAGTGAGATTCGCAGACGCAGCTCCTCACCCTCCGTGTCAAGGAGACATTTTCAAAAAGGTTTGACACAGCATCCTCGAAGGTCCCTGTGCCAAAACACGAGGTGGAGGCCCCTGGAGTACTTTAAGCCGGCTTCTGTTAACAGAACAGTCCGTATGCATATTATAATCACGCCGCGCCAATGCCCCGTTAAGCAGCTGTTCCCACAAAGAGGGACAATAGCCCATCCCCACCCCTTTTAGAGCTGATTTCAGTCTTGTCTCTGCCGGTGCCAATTCTTTGATCAGTTTCACTTAGGATCTGGAGGGCATGTTACAAAGTGCTGTGGGCTGTCTGCCAACAGGCACCTCACTGGCACATGACAACAGCCCAGAAGTGTCAGTGCGGGGAGAGACAGAGCTCGCAGGATGCCTTTTAAAAAATAATTATATTTGAATTTTAAAAGCAATCTTCATATATGTAAGTAGCTTCATTTATATGGAAAACTATGCTGGTTCCTCTACCCTGTTAATATTTGATGTAGCATCAGCTTCCTTCACAGTTGGGATAAGCAGTCCCTGGCTTCTTGGGGACTTTCTGGGCTCCTGGGTTAAGAAGAAACAATGAGAGGGCTGGAGACTGTGATTTCATTCCCATTTCTCCTCTGCTCCCCTTCCTCCTGCACCTCAGCCCGTGCTTTTTTGCTAGATGGATTGTAGATTTGGAAGGGCAAGGTGGGGAATTGGGAGTTGAAAAATAACTTCTGTTGGTGGTGGTGGTAATAATATCATTTATTTTATTTTTTGATTGTGGTAAAATATACATAACACAAGATTTGTAAATTTTTTTTCTCTTTTTTCTTGTTTTTAGAGACAGGGTCTCACTCTGTCACCCAGGCTGGAATGCAGAGGCACAATCTCAGCTCCCTGCAGCCTCCACCTTCAAGGCTCAAGCGATCCTCTCCTCAGCCTCCCAAGTAGCTGGGACTACAGGCGTGCACCACCATACTCAGCTAATTGAATTTTGTTTTTGTTTTTCTTTGTAGAGATGGGTTTCCCTGTGTTGCCAAGGCTGCTCTCAAACTCCTGAGCAATCCTCATGCCTTGGCCTCCTGAAGTGCTGGAGTTACAGGGGTGAGCTACCGCACCTGGCAAGATTCGCCATTTTCAATGTCCAAGAGAATTATGTCAGATAACGTGTGCACCTAAAAGTGGTGTACAGTTGAGTGACACTGTGTACACAGATACTGTTGTGCAAGTATCACCACTATCTATCTCTAGAACTTTTGCATCACCCCGAACTGAAATTCTTTTTGTGTGCATGTGTGTGTTGGAGTCTCGCTCTGTCGCCCAGGCTGGAGTGCAGTGTCGCAATCTCTCCTCGCTGCAACCTCTGCCTCCCAGGTTCAAGCGATTCTCCCGCCTCAGCCTCCCAAGTAGCTGAGATGACAGGCATGCACCATCACGCCCAGCTAATTTCTGTATTTTTAGTAGAGACAGGGTTTCATCATGTTGGCCTCAAGTTCCCTTGAACTCCTGACCTCAATTGATCCGCCCACCTAGGCCTCCCAAAGTGCTGGGATTACAGGTGTGAGCCACCGTGACCGGCCCCCAAACTGAAACTCTATAGTACCCATTAAACATTAACCCCATCTCCCCCTCCCTCCAGCCCCTGGCAGCCACCGTTCTACTTTCAGTCTCTATGATTTGACTGCACATCGGACCTCATCTAAATGGAACCATCCAGTATTTTGTGTCTGACTTCTCTCACTTGGTACCATGTCCTCAAAGGACATTCATTCACGTTGCAACCTGTGGAAAAACTTCCTTCTTTTGTAAGGCTGAATAATAGTCCACTTACATACAGACCACATTTTGCTGATTGATTTATCTGTTTTTGGACATTTGAGTTGTCTACCATTTATTAAGTCTTATAGGTTGCCAGCCAGCCATGTTAGACGTTTATCTACTTACACACATCTAATTTAATTCTACCAGTGTCATTTTATGGTTGAGAAAAAGAGATGATCCTTGCTTGAAGTAGCATGCTATTAATTGATAGAGCTGAGATTTGCTTTTAGGGATGTCTGACTCTAAAACTATGGTTCTCCAATGTCAGCAGGTTCCAGAATTGCTGAGAAGAATCTGTTAAAAAGGCAGGCTGTGTCTGACCTATTCTGAATCAGAAGGTCTGGAATGGGACCCAGGAATCCGTATTTATTTTTACTTGTATTTTTTATTTTTGTGGAGACTGAGGCTTGCTATGTTGGCCAGGCTGGTCTCGGACTCCCGGCCTCAAGTGATCTTCCCACCTCCACTTCCCAAAGTCCAGGGATTGTAGGCGTGAGCCACCACGTCCAGCCAGGATCTGTATAACCAGCTTCCTAATCCAATGGAGGTTATCAGAGAACCAGACCGTGCTAAAAACGCTCTGAAGTTTAAGGTTTTGATTGCCATGTAGATGACCTCATTCTTAAGGTTGTTGAAGGCAGCTCTTCAAAGAGCATTTCAAGATAAGACAAACAAAAATGTTCCAGGTAAAGGAAGAGTTAGGAGAGACTTATACAGGGAATCCATAAAGCGCTCACACATGGGAGTGTGTATGAAGGCCTGCAGTTTGGGCTGCAAGTTCAACTGAACTTTTTTCTTTTTAAGGCAGACTCTTGCTCTGTTGTCCAGGCTGGAGTGCAGTGGCACAATCTTGGCTCACTGCAACCTCCACCTAGCGATTCTTCCGCCTCAGCCTCCTAAGTAGCTGGGGCTACAGGCGTGTGCCACCATGCCAACTAATTTTTTTTGTATTTTTAGTAGAGACGTAGTTTCACCATGTTGGTCAGGCTGGTCTCAAACTCCTGACCTCAGGTGATCTGCCTGCCTTGACCTCCCAAAGTGCTGAGATTACAGGCATGAGCCACTGTGCCTAGCTTCGACTGAACTTCTTAACAGCCTGAGCAAAGGGTGAAGTAGGATTATCCACAAAATGTATGCCGTTTGTGACATAAAACATACCACTAGAGGCACAGCTAATTTATGCATTTTGATCGGGGGGCTCCTAATTGAGAAGACCCTGTGCCATCAGGGAAAACAGTCACCAATGCTCCTGAGTCAATATCATAGGACTCCTATAGGTCTATTTCTTCAGGATGAGCCAAAGTTAGATGCCAAAGAACGGTTCAGTGCAGACAGACCTGGGGAAAACAGTGCTGAACCGCTTCAAGCCCACTTTTCTGCAGGGCGTAATACAGTCCTGGGCCTCCCTTGGCTCAGTCTCTCTGCTTTGTCTAGTTTCTCTCCCTTGCAGGTCCCCCATCCCCCAAGAGAGGAGCCCAGCAGGGGACTTTGGCTTTAATGACTACGATGCTTGTCTTTAAAGTTTGCAGAGTCCTCCGTCTCCAACCACTGGCCAGTATGGCCCTTCTTCCTTCGGCATGCAAGAAAAGCCGCTGTCTGGCTGAGTGAGCTCTGCTATAAATCAAAGTGTCACCACTTAGCCAGTAGAAGTGATTTAATTAATCCACTGTGCTGTCCCCTGAGCATCACTCCACCTGACTGCTAATCAACTTCCATCAGCAGGAGGAAAATACAGGCCCCCTTTTTCTGAACTGCATTGCATAAGATGAAGGAGGAGAGGGAGGGGGAGAAAAAGTTAATTGCAGCGAGGGAGCTCAAACTGTCACAAGAAGAAAGTCTCTTGTCTGGCATCTGCAGGCTGCCTCTTTATACACTGTCGTCCTCGTCTCGGGTGAACTGCAGGAGAGGACCACTTTTTAGTAATATTAATATAGATATTATCTATTGTCCATATCTATTTATCAGAAATAATGTCTTGCCTGGAAACCCATGACAGCTGGCATATTGCAAAAAAAAGGAACTGTTCTTTTATCATGCACCTGGTATTTAGACCTTAAAAAGCCACACGAAACCTTCGTTGATAATCAGATAAGACTTTGAGTTTATATATCTATCTTTTGGGCACAGGAACTTTTTTTTGTCAGCTGACCACGCCAATTTCTGTCACATTCAGGCAAAATAAATGCACACCATTTCCCTGCAATGTAATTAGGCAGGTCTAGTTAACGCTAGAGTGCTTTGAAGGTGAAATTAGCTACTGGTAATGAGGACTCCTAGTTTAGGGTACTTGAAAGCTTCGTCAACAGCCTTAAGCTTCCTTGGATATTTTCACAAGTGGTAGATAGCCTGGCTCCATTTTACAGAGAGGAGAAACCGAGGCAAACAAAGATGAGGGGACATTTTCTGGGAAGTTGCAGAGCGGGAATAGGCATTCTGAAACTGAGATTCATTCTTTGTTGTGGGGGAGCAGGAGTGCCCACGATTTTGGTTTTGTTTGCCTTAGAGACAGGGTCTTGATTCGTCACCAGGCTGGAGTATGATGGCATGATCATAACTCACTGCAGCCTCAAACTCCTGGCCTCAAGCGATTCTCCTGCCTCAGCCTCTCAAAGTGCTGGGACTACAGATGCATGCCACTGGGTAATTTTTTAATTTCTTTGTAGAGATAGGGTCTCACTATGTTGCCCAGGTTTGTCTTGAGCTCCTAACCTGAAGCAATCCTCCTGTCTTGACCTCCCAAACTGCTGGAGTTACAGGCATGAGCCACTGTGCCTGGCCTGAAGCTTCTGTTTTAGAATATGGGCTTATTCAAAATTGTATTCTTTGCTGATCACTGAGCAGTTATACTGTAAAAATAAATTTGTAGAAAGGCCCTTTAGTAGTATGAAGACTGGAAAATCTTTTATCTGATCCAAAATATGACATCTTGCATCGATTATACATAAACTTTGTTTTTTTTCCCCATGAGGAGATACACCCCCTACCCCAACACCACCTTCTTCTGTGGGTGAGTCACACCTCTTTAAAGATGTGGGAGGGGCTGGGTGCCATGGTTCATACCTGTAATCCCAGCACTTTGGGAGGCTGAGGTGGGTGAATCACCTGAGGTCGGGCGTTCGAGACCAGCCTGGCCAACATGGAGAAACCCTCTCTCTACTAAAAATACAAAATTAGCTGGGTGTGGTGGCACATGCCTGTAATACCAGCTACTCGGGAGGCTGAGGGAGAATTGCTTGAACCCGGGAGGCAGAGGTTGTGGTGCACTGAGATGGCGCCATTGAACTACAGCCTGGACAAGAAGAGCAAACTCTTCTAAAAAAAAAATGTAGGAGCAACCCAGAAACCCTGTTTTAGCAAACATGCGCTTGGGATCAGAGAGTCTCTGCCCTACGACAGCTGACAGCCATTCTTTTTAAAGGAAAGGGAGTTCTGGGAGATCTGGACCCTCATTCTGCTAACGTCCATACCCACCGCATGCCAAGCACTGCCTCATTTTGTGCCTTGTGACTGCTGGGCCACCCCTAGAATCCTGGTTGAGAACAGAGTGAATGACGTAGTGCTCCTCCATGGTGATGAGGTCGAAATCTGATCCAGGTGGACATCTAGGGCAGCCTTCGAAAGGGCTGTCTTGAGAGGAGATAGCCCCTAGAGTTGTGTGGGTCTGAGCTGAGGCGTGTGTGGTCCCCCCAACACCAGGGGGCACTGCCACTTCCTCCCCTGCCTTAGCATGTGCTTTCCCTAGGAACAGAGGCGAGGAGGAGGATACAGCTGGCTTCCCCTGTACTGAGTCTCCTGGGCACCCGAGGAAGGGTGCTCCTTCCCTACAGAAGGGAAATCCTGCCCCTGTCTCTTGCTCCTCCAGGGGCAGCCTAAAAGGGCTAAGATTGAAGACTGGAGCCACTCAGAGCTGGTTGGAATTCTAACTGTGCTGCTGGCCACGTTTCTGTGTGTGTGGCCCTCCCTGGTCTCAGTTTCCTTATCTGCAAAATGGGAATGCCCAGCTCCCGGAATGAACATCAGGATGAAATGAGATGATGGATACCAATGCTCCCAGCACAGCGCTAGGCATGTAGGTTTTGCTAAGTAAATGCAGTTTTCTTCTTGCCCTTCTCTCTCTCTTTTTGTTTTGTTTTTGAGACAAGGTCTTGTTCTGTTGACAGGGCTGGAGTGCAGTGGCACAATCACAGCTCACTGCAGCCTGGACCTCCCAGGCTCAAGCCATCCTCCCACTTCACCCTTCCGAGGAGCTGGGACCACAGGCGTGCACCACCACGCCCTGCTAATTTTTCTATTTTTTGTAGCGATGAGGGTCTCCACCATGTGGCTCAGGCTAGTCTCAAACTCCTGAGCTGAAATGATTCTCCTGCTTTAGCCCCCAAAGTGCCGTGATTACAGGCATGAGCCCCCATGCCCGGCCTTTCCTATTCTTTCCTTCCTTCCTTTGTTCCCTTATTCTTTCATTTCCTTCCACAGCTCCATAACCTATATTATAAAATGTTCAATTAGACAGCGGGGACCTAGATCCCAGAGTCGTGCAAAGAGCCAAAGGCTGCCATGCCTCCCTCCCTCCTTCCGTTTGAGCCCAGGGTGCTGGGACCCCTCCATCCCCACCCACCCAGCAGGCTGTTCCAGACACCACGGAACCTCCCATTTCAAAGGTTTCCACCACAGCCATAAAACGTACTCCAGGCTGATGCTGGACCTTCCAGGTCCAGCCAGGGAGCCATTTGTTTGTTTGTTTCTAGCCATAATCTAGAAACATCTGTTTTGACATTTTCCAGGTCGCAGATGGAAGAGAGCGAGGTTGATATTTCTCTGTGTTGATGCTTTAGTGCATCCGAAATTGGGAAGCAAAATCGTGCGCCTTGCCTCTCCATTTCGTCATAAACATTCCAAATGAAAGAGAAGGCAACGTTATTGTGCCCGGGGGTTCCCTTGCATGTAAACAGGTATGTGTTACGTAGAAGTCTTCTATGTGAGAAGTGGCAAAGTATTACGGAAACCAACAGCAAAGGTCTGTGTAACTTTCTTTTAGACAAAAGACCAGCCACTGGGAGTTGGCAGCAGCCCTTTTCTGCTTCCTTGGATTGGAAGCCAATTTTGTGTTTCTCAGTGAATCTCCTTCTCATGATGAAAATGATAAAGTTGGTGCCCAGAGGTTTGCTGAGAATAGTTAAGCAAATGTATTTGTTTGAAAACAATTTCTTGGCCAGGCATGGTGGCTCACGCCTGTAATCTCAGCACTTTGGAACGCCGAGGCAGGCAGATCACTTGAGGCCAGGAGTTCAAGATCAGCCTGGCTAACATGAAGAAACCCTGCCTCTACTAAATATATGGAAATTAACTGAGCGGGGTGGTGCATGCCTGTAGTTCCAGCTGCTTGGGAGGCTGAGATGGGAGGATCTCTTGAACCCTGAACCTGGGAGGTGGAAGTTGCAGTGACCTGAGATTGAGCTACTGCACTCCAGCCTGGATGACAGAGTGAGAATCTGTCTAAAAAACAAAACAAAACACATGTGTTGAGCTCCTACTCTACCCCGATCTGTACTATGTGATAAGTAAGATAGAGCCCTTGGAGACTTCCCAGTCCACGGGAAGCAGGTTGAAGTTTAACATAATTACAGTCCAAGTGATGAATGTCACCAGGAACAAATGAATTAACACTATGAGAATACAAAAGGGAGGGCTGTCAGGGAAGATTTCATAAGTTTTTCTGATAGAAGAGGAAGAAGAAGGTTAGTGGAGGTTAGAAGAAACAGCTTCTTTACCAGAAGAGGTAAAAACAAGAAATGTAGAGACATCCAGTAGCTTCATTTGATTATTACATGAAATACATGCTAAGTAGTATGTTCCCTCCTTCCCTCCTTCCCTCCCTCCCTCCCTCCCTTCCTTCCTTCCTTCCCTCTTTCCCTCCTTCCCTCCCTCCCTCCCTCCCTTCCTTCCCTCCTTCCCTCCCTCCCTCCCTCCCTTCCTTCCTTCCCTCCCTCCCTTCCTTCCTTCCTTCCCTCTTTCCCTCCTTCCCTCCTTCCCTCCTTCCTAACGTTGAGATAGCCTTGCTCTCTCGCCCAGGCTGGAATGCAGTGGCGCAATCTTGGCTCATTTCAACCTCTGTCTCCCAGGTTCAAGTGATTCTCATGCCTCAGCCTCCTGAGCAATTGGGATTACAGGTGTGCACCACCACGCCTGGCCAATTTTTGTGTTTTTTCAGTAGAGACGGGGTTTCACCATGTTGGCCAGGCTGATCTTAAACTCCTGGCCTCAGGTGATCCATCTGCCTCAGCCTCCCAAAGCGCTGGGATTACAGGCATAAGCCACCACACCTGGCCGATTTTTAATTGTATCTATCTTTGACCAGTTAATATGTGCACATGGTTTAACATTCAAAAGGGTTTTACAGTGAAAAATCTCTCTCCCCTGCTGATCCCGGCCACTCATTTGTCCTCCAGTGACACCATTTTCTTGTGTTTATGCAAACAGAGTTACACATATGCAAACGAATACTTGCAGGTATTATTTCTCTTTTTCCTGTAAGTACAAGAGCTATATAGCACATTGTATACACCATGCTGTCTCTCTTGTTCTTTCGTGATAACAAAATTTTAAACTCAATATTTAGATAGTTCCTACTAGATGTCTTAGTCCATTTTCTGTTTCTTATAAAAGAATACCTAAAACTGGGTAATTTATAAAGTAAACACATTTATTTCTTACACTTCTGGAGGCTGAGAAGTCCCAGGTCAAAGGTCTGCAACAAGTGAGAGCCTTTTGGCTGGGTTGGGGCGGGGGGGCGCTCTACAGCGTCCGCAGGTGGTGCAGGGTGTCGCATAGTGAGGGGGCTGACTGTGTCAGCTCAGGCCTCTCTTCCTCCTTTTATAAAGCCACCAGACCCAGTCCCATGACAACCCATTATCTATGAATGGATTAATCCATTCTGATTGGGTTAGAGTCCTCATGACCCCATCACCTCTTAAACACCCTGCCTCCCAGTACTGCCAATTAAAGGATTTAACTTCAACAAGAGTTTGGGAGGGGACAGATATTCAAATGATAGTACTAGGTTTCAGAAGCTTTTAAAACTGCTTCCCATGCGTTATCCCATTGAATCCTATGAGAGCAGGCACAATGGTTTCCCACTTCATGGGGAAGGAAACTGAGGCACAGAGAACTTGAGTGACTTTCCCAAGTTGATTCAATTAGTAAATTAGCCTTGATCTTGTGCTGGAACTGAAATGAGGCAGAAGAAGGGATGCCCCGTCCTGCAGAGCTTGCTGGGCTTCGCCAAGTGCAAACACATCCATTATTCTCTTTATTCTAGAAAATTCTTGAGACAGCTCCTAGAAGTAAGGATGATGATGGGGAAAGCGTGGCTCAGATGTGTTGAAGGTCCCAAAGCCACCTGTATCAAGTCAGTGGCAGAGTTTGGAAGAATGAGTTCATTGCACACAATGAAACAATGACCAAGAAACTACCATGTTTCGGGGTCTGTAAGAAGCTCTGGGAAGACAGAGAGAAATACAATGTACCTCTCTCCTTACACAGACTAATCAGGACTAGTGTGTTCTTTTGCATGTCAGTATTTCTTGGAGATCTTTCCGTCTTAGTACATATAGGCTTCTTCATCCTTTTACATGGCAGACATTCCATGTTAGTTACTTCATTATCTACCTAGCGATGGATATTCAGGCTGTGTGTGCCCTCTTACAAATAGAGCTGCTGTCAAAATATCCTTGTAGCTACATCTCGGAGCACTTGAGCAGACATATCTGTAGAATACATTCCTAGAAGTGGACTTGCTGGTCATGGGGTACACATACTTTGAATTTTGGTAGATATTGCTAAATTGCATTTCAAGTAACAGCAACAATTTACACTCCCCCAAGAATGCATGAAAGTGTTCACGTCTGTAATCCCAGCACTTTGGGAGGTCAAGGCAGGTAGATCACGAGGTCAAGAGATCAAGACCATCCTGGCCAACCTGGTGAAACCCCATCTCCACTAAAAATACAAAAAAAATTAGCTGGGCATGGTGGCGCTTGCCTGTAGTCCTAGCTACTCTGGAGGCTGAGGCAGGAGAATCACTTGAACCTCGGGGGCAGAGGTTGCAGTGAGCCGAGTTCATGCCACTGCACTCCAGCCTCAGTGACAGAGCAAGACTCCGTCTCAAAAAAAAAAAAAATGTTCATTCCCAGTCCTCCCCTCCCCGGGCATCATCAACCTGTTTCATCTTTGCCAACCTGACTGCTGAAAAATTAGCTCATTTAAATTCACATGCATTATGAGCACATTATTTCATGTGTTTATTGGCGATTTATATTTCTTTTATGAACTGCTTTTTTGTGTCCTTTGTACATTTCATGTTTCAGCTTTGTCTTATTCACAGAGATATATAAGAGCTCTTTGAATACTAAAGAAATGCATTACAAAGATTTTTTTTTCCCGTTTATTATTTGTCTTTGTAATTTTTTTCACCATATAGAGGACTTTCATTTTTATGTAGTTGGAAATATTAATTTTTTCTTTATGGCTTTTGGGTTTCATGTTTGCCTTTTCCTCTCCACGATTATATATATTTTTAATGATCCATTTTTTTTCTTCTCAGCCTTTTATGGCTTTCATTTTTAAATTGAACTCTAATCATTTGAAATTGATTTTGGAGTAAGGAGTGGTATAGGGGCCTGGCTTAATTTCTGGGCTTTGAAGGAGCCTCTTTAGATTCCCTGTACCCAGGTTTTACCTGACTCGGGGGTGGAGGGGAAGAGGCTCTCGAAGGGAGGGCCAGTGTCACAGCAGACTGGGGTCTCCACCTGCAGAAGCTGCCAGAACCCAGACAGCAAACCTTTCTGGGCTGGTTCTACTGGAGACATGGGGGCTGCTCTGGGGTGCACCAGAGAGCCAGTTCTTCCTAAGCCAAGCACAGAGACCCCCTAAGGAGAAAGACACATTGTATTTCTCTCTGTCTTCCCACTGCTTCTTGCAGAACCAGAAACATAGTTGCTTGGTCATTGTTTTATTGTGTGCAATGAACTCATTCTTCCCAGCCCAGCCACTGACTTGACACAGGTGCCTTTGGGACCTTCAGCACATCTGAGCCACGTTTCCTCCATCACCATGCCTACCTGTGGGGCTGTTTTAAGACGTTTCTAGAATACAGAGAATAATGGATGTGTTTGCTCTTGGTGACCCCCAGAAAGCTCTGCAGCTGGAAAGTTTCAGCGACCGGCTGCCCCTTTGCTCTGGTGAACATGTCCCACTTGTGTGCAGCCATTAACATTTTAGTGGCTTTAAAGCAGAACAAACTTCTTATGAAATATCTTCTGTTTGGTAAAGTAATTAAGTTGTAAGGATTACAATTTGTCTCCTTGTGGGACACAGAGGGATTTTTTTTTCTTTTTAAATTTTTAATGAGAAAAGGCAGCTTCTAAACATTTTTTTTTTTCCTGAATGAGTTCTTGTAAAAAGTAATATTGTTCATCACTATCTCCAAATCCCTGACATTGGAGAAGGTAAAGACTGACTTGGAATAGGAAGGCCTATTTCAAAGAGAATCAGGTACCGACACAGAACAGAACAGGGACTTTGCTGATGATTTGTTCAAAGCTAAGTCCTGGGCACCCAGACTTAATTTGATACCGGGTGAGACTTGGTTCTTTTTCGTGCCTCAGTTTCTCCCACTAGGTTCAAGAAAGAACTCACACCAAACAAAAATCAGTCTAGGATCACCATCTTGACCAGTGCTTGAGAGAGTGGATTCCAGAATATGATTACCCAACTGAAAATCCCAGCTTCCTCATGTACTGAGTGACTCCGGGAAACCATGTACCTGGTTTGTGTCTCACAGGAATGATAGTGTGCCCACTTTGTGGGGCAGGTGAGATGATATAACCAAGGAGCTTAGAACAGAGCCAGGCACACAGCAAGTGTTTAATAGACACACCCCTTAGCATCTTGAAGATTTCACTGGCTATATGAGGGCCTGTTTATGTGTCAAGGCATGTTGGTGGCAACAGTGCCATAGCATAGTGGTCCCCAACCTTTTTGGCACCCAGGACCAGTTTCACAGAAGACAGTTTTTCCATGGACCAGGGAGGGAAGGTAGGGTAGGATGGTTTCGGGATGATTCAAGCGCATTACATTTATTGTGCATTTTATTTCTGTTATGATTACATTGTAATATATAATGAAATAATTATACAACTCACCAGAATGTAGAATCATTGGGAGCCCTGAGCTTGTTTTCCTGCAACTAGACGGTCCCATCTCGGGGTGATGGGAGACAGTGACAGATCATCAGGCATTAGATTTTTATAAAGAGCACGCAACCTAGATCCCTTGCGTGTGCAGTTCACAGTAGGGTTTGTGCTCCTGTGAGAATCTAATGCCGCCACTGATCTGACAGGAGGTGGCGCTCAGGCAGTGATGTGAGTGATGGGAAGCTGCTGCAAATACAAAGTTTCACTCACTTGCTAGGTGTTCACCTCCTGCTGTGCAGCCCAGCTCCTAACAGGCCCCAGACCAGTCTTGGTCCATGGGTCAGGGATCAGGAATATGCTATAAATACACTTGAAAAACTTTAGGCCAGGGGTTGCCAACTAACACCTCTAGTCCCAGACAAGCAGCTAACGGAGAGATGGAGGAAGCAGTTGGCCCTTTGAATCTTTGGGCTCTCTGACCCCAATCTGACCAATCACCAAGGAAAAACATTTAGGGGGAAAAATACAACAATAAAAAGTAATAGGGCCAGGCACAGTGGCGCACACCTGTAATCCCAACACTCTGGGAGGCTGAGGTGGGTGGATCACCTGAGGTTGGGAGTTTGAGACCAGCCTGACCAACATGGAGAAACACCCATCTCTACTTAAAATACAAAATTAGCCAGGCATGGTGGTGTATGCCTGTCATCCCAGCTATTCAGGAGGCTGAGGCAGGAGAATCACTTGAACCCAGGAGGTGGAGGTTTCAGTGAGCCAAGATCGCACCAGTGGACTCCAGCCTGGGCAACAAGAGTGCAACTCCAACTCAAAAAAAAAAAAATGTAATAGAAAAATTTAAAGCACAATATAACGACTATTTACATAGCATTTCCATTGTATTAGGTACTATAAGTTCTCTAGAGACAAAGTGTACGGAAGATGAGTGCAGGTTATATGCAAACGCTGTGCCATTTTACATGAGAGACTTGAGCATCTCTCAAGTCTGCGGGGGTCCAGTAACCAGTCCCCCATGGCAGTGTGGGATGACTGTGTATGCGTATGTTTGTGCATATAAATAACAGAGAAATATTTCTTTTCTTTACAATTAATGTACCTTCTCCATTTGTGTTGAGGCTTGCTCAGCTAGATGTTCTCACATTTGGCGGAGGCCTAGCTGCAGAAAAATGCTTCTCCACTGTTAGAAAAACAATGCGAGTGGTGAATGACAGCTGAGCCTGGCTTCAGAACCAGGGAGTGGTGGCGTCACGGTGGCCGGGAGAGAGGGGTTGCCCCATCTCAAAGCGCAGCTACTCATGGGGCTAGAGCTCCTACACTTGCAAGAGAAAGAAGAAATCAAGATTTTTGTTTATAATTTTTTAAATGTTGGATCAAATAATATTAAAACAATATATCGGCCCAACACAGTGTGCCTATGGGGGTGAATTGGGTCCCAGAGCCCCCATTTTGCAATCTCTGCATATGGCCCATCTTATAAAAGGACATACAGGCTGGGTGTGGTGGCTCATGCCTGTAATCCCAGCACTTTGGGAGACTGAGGCAGGCACACCACCTGAGGTCAGGAGTTTGAGACCAGTGTGGTCAACATGGTGAAACCTCGTCTCTACTAAAAATACAAACTTAGTTGGGTATGGTGGCATGCACCTATAATCCCAGCTACTTGGGAGGCTGAGGCAGGAGAATCACTTGAACCTGGGAGGCAGAGGCTACAGTGAGCTGAGATTGCACCACTGCACTCCAGCCTAGGTGCAGAGTGAGACTCCATCTCATAAATAAATAAATAAATGGACATACATGCAAATTAACATGCATTGCAAAGCTATCACATCAAAGGTATTGCCTAGCTAAGCAATTTTACTTTTTCAAATAATTAAAGTATTGCATCATCACAAATTCCACCATTCCAACTCACAGGCTACCGTGATCTCTCCACATAAAGCTGCCTTTTAGGAAAATATAACAAAGTGTAGAGCATGAATTGTATCACATACTGTTAAGATCTGTAGAGTTTGCAGTCTAGAAACTATCAAATTATGTCAATTGATTTTTTCTTTTTTTTTTGAGACAGGATCTCCCTCTGCCACACAGGCTGGAGTGCAGTGGCACAATCATGGCTCACTCAGCCTCAACATCCAAGGCTCAGGGGACCTCCAACCTTAGCCTTCTGGGTAGCTGGGACTACAGATGCATGCCACATCACCCAGCTTATTTTTATATTTTTGGTAGAAATGGGGTTTTGGCATGTTGCCCAGGCTGGTCTCAAACTTCTGGACTGAAGCAATCCTCCCACCTCGGTCTCCCAAAGTGCTAGGGTTATAGGCATGAGCCACTGTGCCCTGCCAGGTCTTACCTCTTAATACAGTTACAAAGGCAATTAACTTTTAGCATGAGTTTTGGTGAGGGGCAAACATTCAAATCATAGCTACTGGGGACTGTTTGGATCTGGAGTCTCTCTCCAGAGGCTTTAGATGATTAAGATTTGAGATAATTAAGACTTGAGATGATAACTGGGGATTATTTGGGTCTCAAGTCTCTCTCCAGAGACTTGAGATGATTAAGATTCAGTTAATATCTCTGACTCTGTCCCAAACGGTAGGCATATAACTCATACATTTTATTTTATTTTATTTTTTATTTATTTTATTTTATTTTTAAATTTTATTTTTTATTGCATTTTAGGTTTTGGGGTACATGTGAAGAACATACAATATTGTTGCATAGGTACACACGTGGCAGTGTGATTTGTTGCCTTCCTCCCCTTCACCTATATCTGGCATTTTTCCCCATGCTATCTC
>CAUYQU010016334.1:0-35205 GCA_963574635.1 Cheracebus regulus
CGGGGCATTTTTTAAAAGAAACGGTGTTTGGGGGTTTTTTTTTTTTTTTTTTTTTTTTTTGCCTTACATGCTGTAAAGTGTTTTCATGTGCTCTGCAATATATTAAAATCAATGACCAGGACTTGTGGGTTGTGTTCTGAGGATGGGTTGTGGATGCTGTGGGATGTGGGCCTAGGTGTGTGTCTCTGAGTGCTCTGGAAAAAGGCAAAGACATTGATATCTGCAGTTGCCAAAGCAGTGTGACAAAGCTTATGCTGCATGGACGCGGAGCTGTGCAGTGGTACTTTAGGGCTGCCTCAGTCTAAAACCCCTCTACAACGGGTCAGGTGTGTGGGTCTGTATTTCCCTGTGGGTGTGGGAAGCTGACTGAGTCTGGCTGGTGATATGATAATTGGGGGAGGAATGACAATAGGATGGCCTGTTAAGAAGTGTTGGTGGGTAGGGGGAAGGCACTGTGGCCCAAGTCTGTAATCCCAGCACTCTGAGAGGCCAAACAGGAGGATCAGAAACTCAGGAGTTTAAGACCAGCCTGGGCTGTATAGGAGGACCTTGCCTCTTCTAAAAAAATTTTTTTAAAAACCCAAAAAACCTAAAAAACACAAATTAGCTAGATGTAGTAGCACACGTCTGTAGTCCCAGCTACTTGGGAGGCTGAAGTGGGAGGATGCTTTGAGCCCAGGAGATGGAGGCTGCAGCAAGCCGAGATGGCACCACTGTACTCCAGCCTAAGGGACAGAGCAAGACCCTGTCTCAAAAGCAAAGCAAAACAAAACAAAAAGTATCTGAGGCTCTTAACTTTTTGTTTCCCTCCTGAAGAAATTAGTCCAAGAGCCATTAGGAGAGTGTGAGCAAGGCAGGCATGTGTTGGATGTGTGCATGTGTGCTGGGGTATGGGGAGAGGAAGAGGAGCCTTCTACGCCAAAAGGAGGGTACCAAGGAGGCAGTGCAGGTGGGGAGGGTGCCCTTGGTAAGGGTGGCTCAGCTTAAGATGTTGGCGCTCCAGTGGGATAAGGAAAGTGCCTAATCAAGGCAGAAGGCATTTGTGGGGTGGGCGTGATGACACAGACCAGGAGTTGGAACAAGGACAGAGTAAGGAGGGGGTCCAAGCGTGTGTGGAGGAATGAAGGAAGATCAGCAGTGTGGTTGATGTAGGATGTCAGAGCCTTGAGTAAGGTAAGGAGGGCATCTGCATGAGGAGGGCACCCAGTGGAAGACTGGCTACATACAGGGGATTGATCAAATGAGTAAATACATTAAGACTCATGAGAGCTATGTCTCCCTGTTGGAGAAGCAGTTACTAGGGCACTGTATTAGAACTGGAGGTCTTGGTGTGAACTTGCAGTTTTCAATATTTATCTACATATCTATATGTAAATATAGAAATCATTATATATATAAAAGTGTGTAGAGCTCTGCTGAGAAGGCCTGGAAACAGCAACACCCTAATAGCATGAGCATACTTAACACATACATCTTGGTTTCTGAACACCATTTTCCAATGAAAGAAACAGGCTTATTAGAGAAACGGCTGAATTTATAGCAAAGTGATGAGCCTGGAACATCTTACTGTACCTGAAAGCAAGGAGCCACTCAATGAATGATAACATAGGTGCCAGCTCCGGGGGCCCACACTGGCAAGATATGGGATGATTTGTGTATCAGAATAAATACCCATAGTAACAGGTTATAACTCATTGAATAAGAGTAAACTATGTGCATATGCAGACAGGAATAAATGAATAAATTGAATATTTGATGAGATGTAGAGTATTTAAATAGTTTATCTCTTTGCAAATTATTTATTTCAAAAAGTACAAAGGGGAAATGAGTAACTTCATAGTAGAGAGGCTTGACAGGAGCCATCACAATCAAGTGATCAAAGTGAATATCAGCAGTAATGGGCTAACCTGAAGGCATGTGTTGCCTGATAGGGTGCAATGAGAAGAATATAGCATCCCTAACACGTGATAGTTCTGCCAAAGATGCATATGCTAAATCTAACCATATGGAAACATCAGACAAACACAAGATGTGGGACATTTAACAATATAACTGACCTGTGATCTCTAAAGGTGTCAGTGTTGTAATAACCAACAAAAGACATCAGGAGCTGTTATAGAACAAAGGTTCTAGATCCAACTAAATGCATCCCATGATCCTGAACTGAATCATCTTGCTGGAAAGGACATTGTTGGGTAAGTGGGGAAAACTGAATAGGGTTTGAATATAAGATTTTAGTAATCCTCTCTTGAAGTTAAAAGGCAGAAGGCTCACGGGCAGGTAGCTTTTGTTCTTTCAGGAAAGCCCTCTCAAATTTGAGAGCAACAAGGTGCTACTTGTTGCTTTACCAGAGAGACCCACCCGCCTCAGTCTCCCAAAATGCTGTGATTACAGGCGTGAGCCACTAGGTTCGGCCAGGACTGTGTCTTACTGTGATGGTTAATTTTATGTATCAACTTGATGTATCAACATGAATAGGCCATGGGATGCCCAGGTATTTTGTTAAACATTACCCTGGGCATTTCTGTGAGGGTGTTTTAAATGAATTTAACATTAAAAAAAAAATTAATCATTATTTTTTTAAGATAGGGTCTCACTGTTGCCCAGGCTAGAGTGCAATGATATGATCTCAGCTCACTGCAGTCTCAATTTCCCAGGCTAAAGCAATCCTCCCACCTCAGCCTCCCAAGTAGCTGGGACTGCAGGTACACACCACATGCCCAGCTAATTTGTTTTGTTTTGTTTTGGGGGAGACAGGGTTTTGCCACATTGCCCAGGCTGGCCTTGAACTTCTGAGCGAAAGCAATCCACCTGCCTCCATTTTCCAAAGTGCTGGCATTATAGGCATGAGCCACTGCACACCTGGCCAAGTTTAACATTTAAATCAATAGACTAAGTAAAGCAGATTGATCTCCCTAATGTGCACATGTAGGGGAGGCTCATCAATCAGTTGAAAGTCTGAACAGAACAAAAGGCTGACCTTCTCCCAAATAAAAGGGAATTCCTCCTGCCTGACTGCCTGCAAGCTGGGACAGGAGGTTTTTTTCCTGGCCTGAGGGTGGGAATTGCACCATTGGCACTGCCGGGTCTCCAGCGTGCCTACTGCAAATCTTACTGGCTTCCAGAATCCAGAATGGTGTGAGCCAATTCCTGATAATGAATCTCTCAACTGCTTCTTTTTCTCTGGAGAACGCTCACTAACAGTTTATTTTCCTGCTATCTATCTCTCTTTGTTTACATTGACTCCCACTATGGGACTGACACAAAGTAGATACTTAAGAGAAAGTTTTTAAATGAAAATATAAAGGAATAGGGTGATTACATCAGAGGCACAAAGGATAGCACAAGGAAGAGGAATGAGGAAACTGTAGCTGACCTTGTGGGGGTCTTTCCACTGCTCTGGAACCCGTGAACAATGTCTTGTTTGGAAGCTGCCTGCTCCCTACCGATGTAGGACTGACAGGTTTGTATGTCTGTTGCGTAGTAACAGAACAATTGTACTGAGACAGCAAGGATGTGGTGGAGAACGAGTTTAATGATTGCAGGGCGACAAGTGATGAGACAGGAGGAGACTCTCAAATTTATTTTTTTGTGGAGTTTTGGGCTGGGGCTTTTAAGGGGATCATGGAGGGTGACGGGGCTGGAAGATTGGAGGCACTGACTGGTTGGGCAAGGTGGGATGAAAAACTCAGGATGGCTGGGCACGGTGGCTCACGCCTATAATCCCGGCACTTTGGGAGGCCCAGGCGGGCAGATTACCTGAGGTCGGGAGTTTGAGACTAGCTTGACCAACATGATGAAACCCCACCTCTACAAAAAAAAAAAAAAAGAAAGAAAAGAAAGAAAAAGAAAAGAAAAGAAAAAAGAAAAAAAACAGAAAAGCTCAGGATGTGGAAAGTGCATTCTTGGGTGAGTCAGCTCTTCATGGAGGCCTTCAGACCAGTTGAGTCAGTAGTTTTATTAGTATGTAGGACCTCAAGGAATATTACAAAGGAAAAACTTAACATTTTATGATGTTTAAGTTGTCTATAAAATAGATAAGGGGAGCTATAGTGCAGGGTCTATGTGATTCCAGAACAACAGACATCAAACAACTGTGAGGAAGCAGGTCAGAGAACAAGTTGACTTCATGATGCATATTGAGTGGACTACAAATTCGATTTATTTTTCTTTCTCATCTAGCTTTTTAAAAATTCATTTTATAGGCCCTGCACAGTAACTGACACCTGTAATCCCAAAACTTTAGGAGGCTGAGGCAGGCAGATTGCTTGAGCTCAAGAATTCAAGACCAGCCTGGGCAACAAGCCCATCTCTTCAACAAATACAAAAGTTAGCTGGATGTGGTGGCAACCACCTGTAGATCCAACCCCTCAGGAGGCTGAGGTGGGAGGATCATTTGAACTCAGGAGGCTGAGGCTGCAATAAGCCATGATCTTTCTGCTGCACTCTGGCCTAGGCAACAGAGTGAGGCTCTGTCTCAAAAAAAAAATTTTTTTTTAAATAAAATACATAGGGATAGTTTTACAACCACCATTGCAGGTGGGAAAAGACTGGGGCTAGCATCAGGACTATGCTGGGTGTTCTATCTTCAGGCTGGAGCCATTGATTGTGTTCTACCTTCAGGCTCCCACCCTCAACCTCGCTTGCTCCAGAGCAGCTCTTGTCTTCCAGCATTTAAAGCATCCACTTTGCTGGGTTCGGTGGCTCATGCCTGTAATCCCAGCACTTTGGGAGACTGAGGTGGGCAGATCACAAGGTCAGGAGTTCGAGATCAGCCTGACCAACATGGTGAAACCCTATCTCTACTAAAAATACAAAAATTAGCTGGGTATGGTGGCAGGCACCTGTTATCCCAGCTACTTGGGAGGCTGAGGCAGAATTGCTTGAACCCGGGAGGCAGAGGTTGCGGTGAACCAAGATCGTGCCACTGTACTCCAGCCTGGGTGACACAGTGTGACTCCGTCTCATAAACAAATAAATAAATAAATAAAAATAAAGCATCCACTTCTCCCAAATACTGAAAACACCTGAGGATGAGGACCATGGTGTATGTACCACTAAAGTACCAGAATGTTGTAGAATCTATTACCAACAGATGTTCAATAAATAAGGAGATATGGTGTGTCCAAGGTAACAAAATTTAGTGAGAGGGCAGCACCCTAAGTCCAACCCAGATTTGTCTGACCCCAAAGGCCATGCTCTTCCATCATGCCATGCTGTCTCCTTGAGAGTAAAGGATACTTCTTACAAGAGAGTATGAATTATTGGTTATCTGGAAGCTCTAAATTCTTGGGCACATGTTTGGTTGACTGAATCACATTTTGATTTATCTCTGAACATGGACTATTTTGCATTTAAGTTGATGGCTTAGTGTCATGTACATCAGGAGCATCTAGTGTAAAATAAAGTCTTTCATCAGGGCCAGTCAAGGAAAAGAGCCTCTGTACAAAAGCTCCTATTATCACAGTTGGTGGTGGTTTATTCTGAGATAATTAGGTTGGAAAGGGTCCTGGACAGGTGTTGGAGTCTGGTCTACATTACATAACTAGCCACGTGATATTTGGTCTTTAATTTTCATTGTTAAAGAATGTTTCTATTTGTCTAAGAGAGACACTCTCAAAAGAAACATTTGGCTATTTGTAACTTTCTAACACATTTAAAAATATTTTTTGAGATAATTATAGACAAAGAAATTTGCAAAAATAATAGAGAGGTCTCTGTTGACCCTTCACTCAGTTTTCCCCAATGGTTCCATCTTATATAACTCCAGAACAATATCAAAACCAGGAAACTGGCATTGATACAATGTATATGTATACTTCCCTTATTTTATGCAAGTGTCAATTTGTGTGTAACTATTATTGCAATCAAGATAAAGAATTATGGTCAGGTGCAGTGGCTCATTCCTGTAATCCTAGTACTTTGGGAGGCCAAGGCGGGTGGATCACTTGAGCCCGGGAGTTCGAGACCAGCCTGGCCAACATGGTGAAACCCTGTCTCTGCTAAAAATACAAAAAAATTAGCCAAGTGTGGTGGCGTGTACCTTTAATCCCAGCTACCTGGGAGGCTGAGGCATGAGAATAGCTTAAACGCTGTGGTGGAGGTTGCAATGAGCTGAGATTGTACCACTGTACTTTAGCCTGGGTGACAGAAGGAGGCTCTGTCTCAAACACACACACACACACACACACACACACACACACACACACACACACACACACAGAATTATTTCATCACTACAAAGATTTCCCTCATGCTATTCCTTTATAGTTACATCCTCCCACTCCCCACCACCATCCCTAATCCCTAGCAACCACTAATAATGTAATAATGAGTTCTCCAACTCTACGTATATTTTTTAAATGTTGAGAACATTATAGCATCACATGATATGTGATCTTTTCAGGTTGGCCTTTTTTCCCTCAATATAATGTCTTGAGATCCATCCAAGTCATATGTATCAGTTCCTTTTTATTACTAAGTTGTATTCCTTAGTATAGATATATCACAGTTGTTTAACTACTTACCTATCATAGGACATTTGCTTATTTCCAGTTTTTGCCTATTACAAGTAAAGCTGCTATGAATAATTATGTACGAGTTTTGTTTTGTTTTGTTTTTTGAGACAGAGTCTCGCTCTGTTGCTAGGCTGAAGTGCAGTGGCCAGATCTCAGCTCACTGCAACCTCCATGTCCTGGGTTCAAACAATTCTCCTGCCTCAGCCTCCCAAGTGGATTACAGGTGCATGCCACCACGCCCAGCTAATTTTTGTATGTTTAGCAGAGACGGGGTTTCACCATGTTGGCCAGAATGGTCTCGATCTCTTGACCTGTGATCTGCTCACCTCAGCCTCCAAAGTGCTGGGATTACAGGCGTGAGCCACCGCACCTGGCTTATGTACGAGCTTTTATGTGGACAAATGTTTCATTTTTCTAAATGCCTAGGAGTGTGAATGCTAGGTCATATGGTAAGTAGTGTTTAGTTTTTGGCTAGGTGCAGTGGTTTGCATCTGTAATTCCAGCACTTTGGGAGGCTGAGGCAGGAGAACTGCTAGAACCCAGGAAATAGAGGTTGCAGTGAGCCGAGTTTGCGCTAATGCACTCCAGCCTGGGTGACAGAGTGAGACTCCGACTCAAAAAAAAATGTTACTTTTTAAAGAAACTGCCAAACTATTTTTCAGAGTGGCTGTACCATTTTACATCCCACTAGCAATGTATGAGACATAAAGTTTCTCTGCATACTCTTTTGTCACTATTTTTTATTTTAGTTTCTAACATAATTTTGAAAATCAGTGATAGGCATTGAGTTTTACTGATTACATATTTTGGCATTTATTGAGATAATTTCAGGGTGTCTCTTATTGGACCTATTAATTAATTTTATTATTCTATCTATATGTATATGTTTTAAATGCTAAAATCGCCTACCATTCTTTTTTTTTGAGACGGAGTTTCGCTCTTACTGCCCAGGCTGGAGTGCAATGGTGTGATCTCGGCTCACTGCAACCTTCGCCTCCTAGGTTCAAGCAATTCTCCTGCCTCAGCCTCCTGAGTAGCTGGGATTACAGGCATGCGCCACCATGGCCAGCTAATTTTGTATTTTTAGTAGAGATGGGGTTTCTCCATGTTGGTCAGGCCAGTTTCAAACTCTTGACCTCAGGTGATCTGCCCACCTCAGCCTCCCAAAGTGCTGGGATTACAGGCACGAGCCCCTGTGCCTGGCAATCTCCCACTATTCTTATTAGAGTTTCCCTCCTCAGAGGCAATCACTTTACCTGATCCTTGATAATCTAGGGACTAGACTATATCTATATATTAACAGTAGCATATCACATACACAGTTCTACAGCTTGCCTTTTTACTTATTATTATTTGTCATCTAGGAATTGCTTGAGATATTATTATTACTTTTTTTGAGACAGTGTCTTGCTCTGTCACCCAGGATAGAGTACAGTGGCCCAATCATGGCTCACTGCAGCCTCAACTTCCAGGGCTCAGGCGATCCTCCCACCTCAGCCTCCTGAGTAGCTGGGACTACAGGTATGTGCCACCATGCCCGGCTAATTTATCTTTTGTAGAGATGGGGTTTTGCCATGTTGTCCAGGCTGGTCTTGAATTCCTGGACTCAAGCCATTCTCACGTCTCAGCCTCCCTAAGTGCTGGGATTACACAGGCGTAAGCCACTGCACCCAGCACACTTAATATCTCACAGACCATTCTTATCAGTACATGGGGATCTATCTCATTCTTTTTAACAGCTGCATAGCATTCTATTGAGGAATGTGCCAGTTTAATCAACCAGTTCTTTTTTGATAGACATTAAAGTTGTTTCCAGTTCTTTGTAATTACTGACGATGCTGCAATGAACACTCTAGTATGATGGAATTTGTAGCCTATGTGAGCACTAATGTAGGATAAATTCCTGACATGAAATTGTTAGGTCAAAGACATTCAAGTTGGAATAGCTGTTGCCAAATGCCTTCAAAGAGGCTCAAACATTTTAAAGTCCCATCAACAATGAACAACAATGTTCTTCTCTACAATATCTTTTCTCTCTCTTTCTTCTCTCTCTCTTTCTTCTTCTTCTTCTTTTTTTTTTGAAATGGAGTCTCACTCTGCTGCCCAGGCTAGAGTGCAGTGGCATCATGTCGGCTCACTGAAACGTCTGCCTCTCGGGTTCAAGTGATTCTCCTGCCTCAGCCTCCCGAGTAGCTGGGATTACAGATGTGCACCACTATGCCCAGCTAATTTTTGTATTTTTAGTAGAGCTGTGGTTTCACCATGTTGGCCAAGCTGGCCTCAAACTCCTGACCTCAAGTGATACACCTGCCTCAGCCTCCCAAAGTGCTGCAATTACAGGTGTGAGCCACTGTGCCTGGCCAGTATCTTTTCTAATCTGTGTATCTTTTCCAATCTGACATCTTAAAAAACAGTATTTCACCTTAATTTTAAGTTTCAGTTCTATTAGGAGGTGGCTTAGTATCTTTTCATTTGCTTAAAAGCTATCCGTATTACTTTCCTATTAACTGTGTGTTCATATCCTTTGCCCATTTAATATATTATTTAAAATCAATGTTTAACTACAAAATACCACTTTCCTATTTTCATTTGCTCAGCAGCCTCCTCAGAGGCAGGAGGCTCTCTCTCTCAGACAAGTGTCCCCTCTCCCCTCCTCCTCCTCCTCCTTCTTCTTCTTTCCAAAGTGGAGTCTTGCTCTGTTGCCCAGGCTGGAGTGCAGTGGCACAATCTTGGCTCACTGCAATCTCCGCCTCCTGGGTTCTAGCGATTCTCCTGCCTCAGCCTCCTGAGTAGCTGGGATTACAGGTGTGCACCACCATGTCCAGTTTCACCATGTTGGCCAGGCTGGTTTCCAACTCCTGACCTCAAGCAATCCACCCGCCTGGGCCTCCCAAAGTGCTGGGATTACAGGCATGAGCTGGCACCTGGCCCCAGCTCCCTCTTCTAACTCATAAATGCCTCCTTCCCCAACACCACTGTCTGTTCCCCAGGAAGGGACCCTTTATGGTCTCCTCAACATCTCACACCCCTCCCCAAATTCTGTGCATGCTCTCCCATGACTCCACTCTGGAGTGCTCTCTTCCCAGTCAAACCTATCCAGTTCTTCAGGGTCCAGCCTAATTCCACCTGTCTGGGCACCTTTCTGAATAACTAGTGCTCACACTGCATACAGTCTCACTTTCAGGCGCACCTCTTCCCTCAGTCAGAGCCTATGTCCCTGGAAGGCTGCGCCTGACAGCCAGAGCCCAGCTGCTGCTCTGTCCATGCTCATTGTGGGTGGGTGTGTATGGCTGGGAGTCTCAGTGTGAAGTATGTTTCATTCACTCATCCTGCAGCTTTTTTGTTTGTTTTGAGACAGATTCTCGCTGTTGCCCAGGCTGGAGTGCAGTGGTGCGATCTTGGCTCACTGCAACCTCTGCCTCCCTGGTTCAAGAGATTCTCTGCCTCAGCCTCCTGAGTAGCTGGGATTACAGGTGCTCACCACCACACTGGGCTAACGTTTTTATTTTTTTTGGTAGAGACAAGGTTTCACCATGTTGATCGGGCTAGACTAGAACTCCTGACCTCAAGTGATTCACCTGCCTCGGCCTCCCAGAGTGTTCGGATTACAGGCATGAGCCCCCGTGCCCTACCCATCCTGCAGTTAATTAATGCATAATGCATACATAAGTTAAGCACTGTTCCAGGCATTGGAGATAAGGCAGTGTATGAGGCAGATCAAGGCCCCTTCTCTCATCCAGCTGACATGTTGGAACTAATATACAACTAACAAGACAAACACAAATAAGAATATCAATTAAATGCAAACAAGTAATGGAACAGCGAGGGAAGGAGGGGAAGGATTTTCTTTGCAGAGGGATCCGGGAGGGGTCCCTGAGGAGATGAGACAGGAGAGGGTGCCGCCACTGCAAAGAGCTTTGCAGGGCCCCACCAGACGCCCCGCCTGGCCGCCTCTCTTCCAGAGATGGACGTGCAGCCCAGCCCTCAACACCCCTTCTCTCTGTTACTTGACAGGAACTAAAGGCACAAGCCTGCGATCCCTGCAACCTTAGGGGTGTGTGGGGGGAACCGTGCTCCCTCCTGCATCACATCCCAGCTGAAAACTTGGGAAAACGAAATCGCGCTTGTCCTGCATTGATAGAGCACCTACTACGTGCCAGGGTCCAGCTAAGCAATTTATGCGATTGTTATGTCTTTTAATCTACACAACGATCCCATGTAGACTCGATTAACCTTACAGGAGAAAAGACGGAGGGTGGGAATATAGCAGGCACCTGGGTGTTAACTTGGTTCACACACAAGTGTTGTTCCCGGGTTGGGCAGTTTGGTGGTGCGGGTCGGCGGGGATTTACTGAGCTTTCGGGGTGCGCGGCGTTTTCGGAGTTGGGGCCCTGAAGTGAGCCCCGAAGCTGCCAGGCGCGCCCGCCAGCGGCCCCCAGCCCCGCCCGGGTCTCCTGGCCTCGGGGGCAAAGGGGAGCGCCGGGGCCAGCAGGCTGGGGGCGGGGAAGGCGCGGGGACAAAGGCCGCGGGAACCGCGCTGGGCCGGCCGGTGCGGCGGCGAACTCCGGGCGCCGAGACCTGGCCGGGCGATCGCGCCCCAAGGAGCCCGCGCCTGGATGGAGCACCCCGGGGCGCCGCCGGGCGCCGCGCCGGCTGAGCCACCGCCCCCGCCCCCGCCCGCGCCCCCGCCCCCTCACCCCCACCCCGCGGCGGCTCCGAGCTCGGCGAACATGGCGGCTGCGGCGGTCGGGCGGGACACTTTACCTGAGCACTGGTCCTACGGCGTGTGCCGGGACGGCCGCGTCTTCTTCATCAAGTGCGGCGCGGGGACGCGAGAACGCGGGGACGCGGGTGGGGGCGGGGGCCGGGCGGGAGCCCCGCGGGCGGTGACAGCGCTAACAGGTGCACCTCTCTGCCCGCAGCGACCAGCTCCGCCGCACGACCTGGCTGCACCCGCGCACCGGGGAGCCCGTCAACTCCGGCCACATGATCCGCTCAGGTGGGCGCCGGGCCGGCGGGGCGGGGGGCGGGGGCGCGCGCCGCGGCGGCCCAAGTTTGACCCGACTTTTCTGGCGTTTTCGCAGACCTGCCCCGCGGCTGGGAGGAGGGCTTCACGGAGGAGGGCGCCAGCTACTTCATCGAGTGAGTGAGTGGGGCCGCCGCGCTCGCACCTGTGCCGCGGGGGTCCTCCGGGTTCCCGCCGGGCGCCCCGCCCTCCCTCTGCTCCCGCCGGCCTGGGCGCGTTAGCGCGCGCTGCGCCGCGGCCACACTCCGGGTTTTGTGTGCCCGAGTTGTGTGGCGGGCTCCGAGAGGGAGGCGGTGGGGGCCGCATCGACGCTGAGGACGTGGGCGCGGGAAAGGGGCCACAGACTCTGCGCCCCGGACCTTGCGATACGGCGGGATTCGGGTGCTGGTGTGAGGGCTCGGCACGCCTCCCCGCTGGGGTCTCTGGCAGCGCCCCGCCGGGAGAGGAGGGTGCCGGGACCCTGTTGGGCTCGGGTAGGGGGAGTAGAGTGAGGAGTTCTGTCCTGGTGCGGGCCTGCGGTGTTGGGGTGGGGAGAGGGAGAGACTAGGGGAATCTTGCTTAGGAGGCCTCCTTCTCCGGCCGCAGGCTTTGGAATGGTAGTGGGGAGTCGGGACCGCGCCCCCGGCCTCCATCCACTGCGCGGGCCTGCGGGGAGGGGAGGGGGAGGGGAGTGGAACTGGTCAACCAATGACGTTCCTCGAGCGCTCTGCGTCTTTTCGGCCAGAGCTGAACTGGGCGATCGCTGGTGCCTCTGTTTGTCCAGCGGCAACTTTTCTGCAAAAGCCCGGGAGCGTTGCCGCACCAGCCAGGTTACCCTGGGTCTGTGGGATCGGTCCATGTCAGATTGGGGGGCAGTAAGTAAAGGCGCAGGTCAGGCTCCTAAGCCAGTATAGGCTTTGCTTTCCCACTCGGGCGACAGCCTGTGTTGCAGCATGTTTCCCTCTGCCTGCTGAGCTCTGGGAGGCCAGAAACTGCCTTTGACCCCTTGCCCCAGTGCCCGACAGAGTAGGCACTCGGTAAATGTTTGTTCACCGAATGAATGAGCTCTCCAAAGGTCCGGACGGTGGTCTGACTAATACTGGGTGTACTCTGGGGACTGTGAGTCAGAACTACTACTCTTAGTCGTGAAGCAGCCTATTTCAAGAAAACCCTGGAACCTTCTTTTCTGGTTTGAGTTCTTGCACAATCGTTGAAAATACTGATGGGTGAGATTTACAGATCTGAGGACTAGAGCCTTGCTACGGTTCTGTTGCCTGCCTCGTGTGTGTGTGTGTGTGTGTGTGTGTGAAGTTGGGGAGTTGGCTGGGGGCCGTCAGAGTTTGCTATCAGTGGGCCTCTCTGGCTTATAACTGCATCAGTTGATTTTATTACAATTTTCCTGTGCGCCACAAGTCCACACGTTGTTCGAGGTGTTGGGAACAAAACAGGCAAGTTCTGGATGCTCATGGAGCTTGCAATCTAATGGGAGAGGAAAGGGAATAGAAAATAAGTAAAGAAACACGAATAATATCAGATTGTGGTTACCACAGTGCAGAAAGTTAAAATAAGGTGTTGTGATAGGGAGTGACTGGGTGGCTTGGCTGAACTGGGAGATCAATGGCGTTTCTGAATAGGCAACATTTAAAGTAAAATTTGAATGACAAGAAGGAGACATCATGTGATGATGAGGTGGCAAAGCATTTTGGGAAGAGTGAACAGCCAGGGCAAGGGCTTAAGGCAGAAAATAGCTTGGACTTTAAGGAGCAGGAGGACCAGGTGGCTGGAGCGAGTGTGGTGAAGAGGACGTGAGGAGAGGTCACAGGTAGGAGAGGGGTAAATGCTGCAAAGCTTTGTGAGTGAGGGTGAGGAGTTATCATACTTTATTCTAATCCCAGTGAAACGCCATGGAGGGTTTTAAGCAGGGAAGTGTCATGATTTGGTTTGTGTTTAGAACCATCACTGTGAGGAGATTGGATCATAGGTGGCTACTGCAGGGAGAGGGCAGGAAAGCTACCGAGTCTGTTCCCTCGTCCAGGCAGCAGTTAGCAGAGGCTTGCTTGAGGTGGTAGCGCAGGAGACGTGGAGTAGTTGTCACATTCAGGCTGTGTTTAGGAAGTAGGCTCTTCACACCTTCATGATGGACTGAATAAAGTCTGGGAGAGAAAGAGAAGAGGCAAAGATGACTCCTCAGGGCTTGAATGCCTGAGTGGATAGCATTCATATTGTTGAGATGAGAAGAGCCGGTTTGGGGTGGAGGAGAATCCTGAGATTTTGTTTTGCCATCTTACATTTGAGATGTGAGTATGTTGGATAGTCAGATGTGCGATCTGAAGCTTGGTGGGGAGAGAGGACGGAAGAGATCCATTGAGTATAATAAATGTTATTTAAGGCCAAGGGATTAGATGAAATCCCTTAGGAAGAGAGTACGGACAGAAGAGAGATGTTCTGAGCCTTTGGATGGTCTAAGCAGTGTTTAGAGGGGAGAGAGGTGAAGCCCAGCAAGGAGACTGAGAAGGATTGAGAAGGCAGGAGAAATCCCAGGAGAATGCATGATCACAGAGACCTTACAGGACAAAGCCTGACTAGAGTAGGTGCAAGATAAAATATGCGGTGAAGACGGGGAGGCAATCAGGCAAATCTTACAGGTAGTTTTCTTGCAAAGTGGAGTTGAGACATTAGCCAGTAACGGAGAGGATGTGGGCTTGAGGGAGGGTTTTCCTTTCTTTTTTTAGTGGGAGATTGTACAGCATGTTTTGTTCTGATGGGAATGATGGTTGAGGGGGAGAAGTCGATGCTACGGGAAAGAGACCAGAGCAGTGTTTCTGAGAAGGTGAGCGGGAGGGGATCCACAGCCTGCATCTCACTGGCCTCACCCAGGGACAGGACCCATCATCATTTTGACAGGAGGAAGGGCTGCCAGTGTCCCGAAGTACCAGCTGCAACCTTGGGCTGGTGTGTGAGGATGCATGTGGGACTCTGGAGGCTGGAGTACAGCCTTCCACACCTTTGCTGACTCTTCCATGGTAACTCTTCTGTGAGGTCCCTCATGATTATCTGACAGTGAGCTCCCTTGCCCCCAGGGCCTTGGCTGACTCCTCCCAGGCCTAGGGAAAGCAATGTGTGAGTGTTCCCTACCCTCAAAGGCAGGGCCCTGTGGCAGATGATTGTATTTCCTTCCTCCTTCTGTGACAATTTTTTGAGAGACTTAAGATTTTGGGAGTAATTGTTCTCTTCCTCACCCACTGCCCCCGACATAAAAAATGTTTTCCTGTTGTCTGATTTCTTAGCTTTGCCATGAGCATTTCTGAATGTTTGATTTTTGTGCTGAGGGCAGGAGTGTGTTCTCTAATTTGGCTCATAAAGTGAGAGGGACAAAGCATGGACATGATTGATTTTATTTTTCCTAATGGATCCTTGCACAAGAAAGTTGTGTGAGGTTTTTCAAGATGTATTCAGTTGCTCCTCATATTTAGCAGATTAAAAAAAATAATTCTAAAAACATTTTAAGAAACAGAATCTTCTCTGTCTCTCAGGCTGCAGTGCAGTGGTGCAATCATAGCTCACTGCAGTCTTGAACTCCTCAGGTCAAGTGATCCTCCCACTTCAGCCTCACAAGTAGCTGGAACTACAGATGCAGGCCACCATGCCCAGCCAGCAAATGTTTTACTATTCTCCAGAGCCCATTTCTTTTCTTTTCTTCTTCTTCTTCATTTTTTTAGATAGCCTTGCTCTGTCGCCCAGGCTGGAGTACAGTGTTACAATCTTAGCTTACTGCAACCTCTGCCTCCTGGGTTCAAGTAATTCTTGTGCCTCCGCCACCCCCCAAGTAGCTGGAACTACAGGTGTGCACCACCATGACTGTCTAATTTCTTTCTTTTTTTTTTTTGAGTTGGAGTCTCACTCTGTTGCCCAGGCTGGAGTGCAGTGGTGTGATCTCGGCTCACTGCAACTCCACTTGCCGGATTCAGGCGATTCTCCTGTCCAGCCTCCCAAGTAGTTGGGATTACAGGCGTGTGCCACCATGCCCCGCTGAATTTTTTGTATTTTTAGTAGAGACGGGGTTTCACTGTGTTAGCCAGGTTGGTCTGGATCTCCTGACCTTGTGATGCGCCCCTCTCAGCCTCCCAAAGTGCTGGGATTACAGGCATGAGCCACTGCACCTGGCCTCAGAGTCCATTTCTTGAAGCAGAAAAGCTTGATCTTAGGCAGATGAATTTCAGTTTTGATTTCTGCACTTTTTGTTCAATTTTGCATCAATGAGGGACAAAATACATAAGGAATCTACTGCTGGTTGTCCCAGTTCTAGACTAAGTGACACTGATAATACCTTTAAAAAGATTTTTTTGGCTGGGTGTAGTGGCTCATGCTTGCAATTCCGGCACTTTGGGAGGCGGAGGCAAGAGGATCGTTTGAAGCCAGGAGTTCAAGATCAGTCTGGGCAACATAGAGAGACCTCATCTCTACAAAAAATGAAAAAACTAGCAGTGGTATGCTCCTGTAGTTCTGGCAACTTGAGAGGCATAAGAGTGAGGATTGCTTGAGCCCAGGAGTCTGAGGTTACCATGAACTATGATTGCGCTGCTGTACTCCAGCCTGGGTGACAGAGTGAGACCCTGTCTTTAAATAAATAAATAATAAAAAGACTTCTTGTACTCTAGCACTTCTCTACTTTACTATGAATCCCTTAGCTGGGTAGCAGGGCATAATAGAAATTGTGATAATAGTGTCATTAACAGAAGTATAAATACTAGTAGGAATAATTATATAACAGCCTAATCTTTTGAGTCTTTGAAAAATGCTAGGAACTGTTCTCTGTGATTGATTTAATTCTCACAATAATTTGATGAGGTAGCTACTATTACTAGTCCCATTTTACAGACATAGACTCTTGCAGTGATCCTGGACATTCCTCTAGCAGATGGTTTTTTCCTGTGTCTTTTCTTACTTGATCCTTATAACAGCCCCTGGAGGCAGAAAGGCAGGGATCATCCCCATTCTTCAGATGATGAAACTCAGGTCCATGAAGGTTCAGCGATTTGGGTGAAGTGTTAGAGCTGGGACTAGAACATAGGTCTTTGGTCCCTCATGTGATAGCCACAGTAGTAGTGGTGGCTCCCACCCCAGGCCATGCATCTTCAAGGAGATGCATGCCCATGTGCCATTGCTCTGTGTTAGGCTTCCCCAAGGCTCATGGGGCCAGACACCATCTTTGCTTTTGTTGGGGGATTGGGGTACCTTGGAAGGGCAGTACCCCTTGGTCTCCTATGCTGATTAGTGCTGGTACATGTCTCTGATTAGTAAAAAACTGAATACATTGATTATTATTAAGTACAATTTGGCAAACACAGCTTTTTCAAACATGGGACCTGTGAGGGAGAAGTTTCTAGACGAGGCCATGGGAGTTAGAGTGTTACACTGGGCTGCTCTTCAGAGGTTTCATGGAACCTTGTGAGTTGTGTTCTCCCTACAGCAGGCATTCAGTAGGTCACAGGCAATGAGGAAATGGCAGAGAAGAGGGGCTCAGCCACCTTGCCTGTGCCAAGGCTGTTCCTTGAAGGCAGGCATCTTGTTCCCCGCTTCTGAGACTTAGGCACCCAGCCAGGGCTGGGAGCTGAGTAGGCACTTGATATTTCTTGAGGAAACAGTGTTTTAAAGAGAGCCAATGAATTTTCTAGGTATTCCAGGTCTTGGAAAACTCCTTACTGGGAAGGAGATTGGGGTGGAGGAGAATGGGCAAGAAGAAGGAAGCTCAACAGCCAGAAACGGGCCTGTCAAGGCTGGTGCCTAGACCCAGGCTTCTTGGATATGGTCACTTGCTGTCGAGAACAATGCTCAAAGCAGGAAGCTGCACAGTGGAGGCTCAAGCAGCCTCCTCTGGCGTCTTCATCTCATCTCCTCAGTGCTCTGCATCTGGGGACTGGGGTACCTGTTGGCTACTGGACCAGGCTCTCTTTCTTCTCTGGCTGCTGGGCCCCTGGCATCCTCTGTGACTTAGCACAAGGGTACTGGCAGGAACCAGCTGATTGCACAAGACTCTTTCCAGCTTCAGGTTTCTCAATTTTAGCTTTGGGGTTGTGTGGGGACATCCTATGTAGGTACTGTCTCCTTGTGGGTGCCTGTCCCTAAGTGAGGGCAGCTAGACTCTGGGAAAAACATTCCTGAGGCTTGGAGTAAGGCTGACCTTCCCCTCCCCTAAGAACTGAAGTAGGTCCAGCGGCAGGACTGGCTACATAATTTGCAGAGCCTCAGTGTAAAATGAAAATGCAAGGCTCCTTGTTCAAGACGAAGGAAAAAGTATTAGCTTGGTGCAAATCTAATTGCAGTTAGTGCCATTACTTTTTTTTTTTCTTTTTAAAGAGTCTTGCCCTGTGGCCCAGGCTGGAAAGCAATGGCATGATCTCGTCAGCTCATTGCAACCTCCACCTCCCCGATTCAACCGATTCTCCTGCCTTAGCCTCCTGAGTAGCTGGGATTACAGGCACCCACCACCATGCCCAGCTAATTTTTTGTATCTTTAGTAGAGACGGGGTTTCGCCATGTTGGCCAGGCTGGTCTTGAACTCCTGACCTCGTGATCCGCCCACTTTGGCCTCCCAAAGTGCTGGGATTACAGACATGAGCCACAGCACCCAGCCCTAGTGCCATTACTTTTAATGGCAAAAACTACAATTACGTTTGCACCAACTGAATATCTTTAGGCTGGGCATGGTGGTTCACACCTGTAATCCCAGCACTTTGAGAGGCCAAGGTGGGAGGATTGCTTGAGCTCAGGAGTTTGAGACTAGCCTGGGCAACATGGTAAAACTCCATCCTTACAAAAACACAAAACATAGCCAAGTGTGGTGGCACATGCGTGTGGTCCCAGCTACTAGGGAGGCTGAGGTGGGAGGATCAGTTGAGCCTGGAAAGTGGAAATTGTCATGAACCGAGCTCACGCCACCACACTCCAGCTGGGTAACAGAAGGGTCTATCTAAAAACAAAAAACAAAAAAAAAAAACCATCTTTAAAGATACTAAAATGATGGCTGGGCACGGTGGCTAACGCCTGTAATCCCAGCCCTTTGGGAGGCCGAGGCAGGTGTATCACAAGGTCAGAAGTTCAAGACCAGCCTGGCCAAGATGGTGAAACCCCGTCTCTACTAAAAATACAAAAATTAGCCAAGCACAGTGGCAGGTGCCTGTAATCCCAGCTACTCAGGAGGCTGAGGCAAGAGAATTGCCTGAACCCAGGTGGCAGAGGTTGCAGTGAGCCGAGATTACGGCACTGCACTCCAGCCTAGAGCATAGAGTGAGACTCCATCTAAAAAAAAAAAGAAAAAAAATATGAAAATACAAAAATTTGTCCTTTCTTCTGTAGTCATGCCCTTGACTTGTCATTAAGAAAAAAATTTTACAGGCATGGTGGCAGGCACCTATAATCCCAGCTACTTCGGAGGCTGAGGCAGGAGGATTGCTTAAACCCAGGAGGTGGAGGTTGCAGGGAGCCAAGATTGTGCCACTGCACTCCAGCCTGGGCAATAAGAGTGAAACTCCATCTCAAAAAAAAAAATTTTTTTTTTTTTTTGCTATTTAATGTCATTCTAAATAAAGAAAAATTAAGTTTAAATTATCAGCATACATTTTATAGTTATTTATGTATTATAGAATATAATGTTTTAAATGTGAATATCAGCGCATTTACCTCCACATGGTGGGGCAGGAATCACCACCACCATGCCCCACTCCAAGGCACCATAGAGCATAAGTGCGTGTGTCCATGCCCGCCCCCTGCGCAGTGGGGAGGAGCAGGAAGCCCTGGGGCTCCAGGAGGCTGGGAGTGGGCAGTTAAGAACCTGGTCCTTTGAGGCAGGGAGTGGGGGCCAGGGATGAGTCCTTCAGAGGGTTACCTCTGGAGATAATGCCAAGTATCGAGGGTGTGGGTGTTTTGTATTCAGCAACCCATTTTTCAGTCTGAAATTAAAGGGAGTTGGAGAGTGAAGGATGAACTAAGTGTGACAGATGTTCAGGCGGGGATATTGTAGGCACCAGGACTCGCAGGCCCTCAGGAAAGCCAATGAATACTGGATGGCCCAGGAGGCTGCCCTTAAGTACACCCTCATCCAACCAGCTGTCTTCTGGGCCACCGCTGGAAGTCTGTCCTATCTTCCATGTTTTTCTCCCCAGATAAATGTTGAACTTCATGGTAGTGAAATTTATCTTGTAGAATGTCAAACTTGTTGGTTCACTTATTTGTCATCTTCTTTTTTTTTTTTCGAGACAGTCTCACTCTGTTGCCCAGACTGGAGTGCAATAGTGTGATCTCAGCTCACTGCAACCTCCGCCTCCCAAGTTCAAGCGATTCTCTTGCCTCAGCCTCCCGAGTAGCTAGGATTACAGGCGCGCACCACCACGCCTGGTGAATTTTTGTATTTTTAGTAGAGACAGGGTTTCACCATGTTAGCCAGGCTGGTCTCGAACTCCTGACCTCAGGCAATCCACCTGCCTTGGGCTCCCAAAGTGCTGGGATTACAGGCGTGAGCCACCATACCCTGTATTATTTGTTAGCTATTTTGTTGAGGTGTTGCTGGGAACAGCAGTCCCAGAAACTTTATTTCAAGCCTAGGGGTAACAGTCCCACAAAGAATTTCTGGCAAACTAGCAGCTTACATATGCATTAAAATAGAAATTCTGAACCCTCTCATTGAAGGTTAAGAAAGGTTCTCCCAGCTTGGCAAGTTTTGGCAAAACCCCATGCTTTATATTTCACTTCCTGGTTGCGTTTTCAAGGGTAAAAACTGGTTCACGGATTTAAATGTTAGGTTCTGTGGGAAAGGAATAACAGTGAGTGTTGTTTAGAAAGCAAAAGGAAGTATTAGAAACCATGATTTATACCATGGGCTCAAAACATCTCCAAAAAGAAACTTCTTTAAGAAAACCTCTTTAAGAAAAATGTTGCAAATTGCTTCTTAAGGCTCTTTGCCCACCAGAGGAGTGTATTTTAGAGACAGGACAGAGGCTGACTTAGAGAGAGGTGTTTGCATGTGCTATGGATAGGTGTCGGGTTCTTGTGCCTTGATGGCACCCTCTCCATTTTCTCTCTCTCTCTCTCTCTCTTCTGAGATGCAGTTTTGCTCTGTCACCTAGGCTGGAGTGCAGTGGCATGATCTTGGCTCCCTGCAACCCTGCCTTCTGGGTTCAAGCAATTCTCCTGCCTCAGCCTCCTGAGTAGCTGGGATTACAGACACCTGCTATGGTGCCAGCCTCCATTCTCTTTTGATGTCTATGAGAGTAAATTTGGCACTTCCTAAATTTAGAACTTTGGAAAAAGATTAAGAGAACACTTTAAACAGAAATGTGCGTTGGGGCAGGGAGATGCCAGTTTACCCCCCATTAAGTCTGAGATGACAGGAGACTGTGGGAAGACTGCCTGTTGACCTTTCAGCCTCAGTATGTGGACTATATGGCAGTTCAGTGAGGTGCCTGCTCTTGTTTTCTGTCTTCAGAGGACAGCACAGGTTTGAATCTCTTTGCTCAATGTAAGACGGCAGCATCTCAGTAAACTGGCACAGTGTCTTAAGTAAATATTGGCAGAGGGAAAAACATGGAGGAATATGGTTATATTTGCCTGTTGTTTTTAAATGGCTGTCAAAACATTTGCTTTTCAATTTTCTGAAATGAGAAATATTCTGAGTTAATGTTTTATCGTTTACAGAGTATTTCTTTTTTCTTTTGGGCTGCAAACAAAATAAATTTACAGCGTATTTCATGAGCATTCTCTGGTTTGTCTCATAATTACTGCATTTTTTTAGTGTGGGAATTTGGGCTCAAAAGGGTAAAATGACTTCTCTAAAGTTGTATACTGGGTTAGGCACGGTGGCTCACGCTTGTAATCCTAGCACTTTGGAAGGTCGAAGCAGGCAGATCACCTGAGGTCAGGAGTTCAAGACCAGCTTGGCCAACATGGTGAAACCCCATCTTTACTAAAAATAGAAAAATTAGCCAGATGTGCCTGTAGTCACAGCTACTTGGGAGGCTGAGGCAGGAGAATCGCTTGAACCCTGGAGGCAGAGGTTGCAGTGAACCAATATTGCACTACTGCACTCCAGCCTGGGCGACAAGAGTGAAATGGCATTAAAAAAAAAAAGATAGGCTCTGGACGGCCCACAGCTCTAGGGTCGGGTTGGGCATCCCAGAAGGTGGTTACGAGGGCGAAGGTTTCACATGAACTAATAGAGAACTCATTAACTTCAGTGGAAGGAACACTAATCCATTCATGAGGAATCTACACCCATGACCCAAACACCTTCCACTAGACCCCACGTCCAACATGGGGAAAACATTTCAACATAAGCGCCACCTGGGTTGGGGTCTCTACAACCGAGCTAGTCTTGGCAAGTGGTGCCAGAACATGGAACTCAAACCCAGGACGAAGGGTTGCCTGAGTGACGGGAAATAGGAGAAGCGAATTTAAGCTGAAAGACACCCAAGAATTCTTGAAAAAATCTTCCAGGTCTGCCGGTGTGGATTCCGTATCCTCCGAGAAATAGCTCACCAAGATAAAGCTGTGCTTGCTTACCTAGATTGGAAACAAAAACAAAAACAAAAACAAAAACAAAAAAGACCTGTTGGGAGAAAGTCTTGACATATATGGAGTATATGTTGTTTGCTGAGATGTGATGGCAAGAAACGCCAAGTCATCCCCATGAGAGAACTCTAGAATAATCTCTGCCTCTGTGATGAGCTGCCTGGAGCTGGAGGAAGGGTGACACAAGCACCCCTGTGGCCAAAATGACTAGAATTGCAGTGGATCAGACGTGAAGCAAGCAAAGCACTGGGTCTCACCCAAAACCACTCCCTGGCTACTACCGCCCATGTTTTCTCAAAGCCCTGGGGTTCTAAAATTAGGTGTCAAAGCCATCCAGGCCTGTGTTCTTCCATTCAGGGTAGTAAGTTCTCCTAGAACCCAGAGAGGTCCAGAGGTGCTGTTCACAAGCCAGGGACTAGAGTCAAATCTTTTAGAAATCTACCTGGCATTCTGTTATACTGTGGCTGAGCTGGTACTCAAACCAAAAACTGCAGTCCTCTCTCTTCTCAATTTGTTCCAGAGGCACAGGAGCCTCACTCTGTGGTGACCATCATTACAGACCGTAAAGTCATACTACCGCCAGTTTTCCCCTCAGGCTCTTCATTCAGCTTGTGGTTAATGCTGCCGAAACTGGGTCTCATTCTTCAGGGCAGTGTGTTTCCTGTTTGTCAAGGTTAGGTCCAGAAATGCCATACAAGAATCAAGTCTGGAATCAGGGACCTCAGAAGCCCACTTGGTGCTATACCACCCTGTAGCCAAGCTGGTGCCTCACATGCAAGACAAAGTCCTCCTTGCTTTTTCTTGCTTTTCTCAAGGAGGAGTATCACCCTGTAGCCACCACAACTGGGAATGTACTGAGTCTCACCTGAAGCCAGCAAGGCTCAAAGTCTCACCTAAAGTCCTCAGTGTAGTAACTGGGTATCACTGCTAGTTATTCAGGGCCCAAGGGCTCTTTAGTTAACAGGTGATAAATTCTGCGAGGACTGGGTCTTTCCCTTCAAGCAGTCGGTTTCCCTCTGGCCCGGCGTGTCTAGAAATGTCATCACAGAGCTAGGGTTTGGAAAGGGAGCCTCATCACTATGACCACTGCCCTATTCTGCTGTGGCTGTGCTGGTATTCCAAAATGTAGGAAAAAGTCTTCCCCATTCTTCCCTCTCCTCTCCTCAAGTGAAAGGAAGGGGTCTCTTTTTGGAGACCTGAGGTGTGAAGCCTGGGGTTGGGGGAAGGGCGATGTCAGCATTCCCTTAGCTGCCCTAGCTCATGTGTCAGTGGGCTATGTGCCCCACTAGTCCACTGGCTCTGGGCCCAGTTCAACGCTAAAACTCACCTAGAAGTTGGCATCTTTGTGGCCTAGACTTCCTTTCAAATTTATTTAGGGTCCCAGAGACTTTAGCCCACAGCTGCAAGGCTTGTGGGAACTCAAGTTCTGACCAGTGGGATCAGAAATGCCCCTTTGGCTAGGGCTTGTTTAAATGCTCACTCCATTGGCAGATGTCGGCGGAGTCTGGTTCTGTTTTGTTTTCTGCTATAGCAGGGCAGCACTGAGTTCAATGCCTTACAGTTGCTGTACTCTTCCTCTCTGCAGTGCATAAAAATGCTTTGGTCTGGGGATGGGGAAGCGGGTGGCAATGCTTGAATCAAGAATGGTTTTCTCAGTGCCTCTTTCAGTGATACGAAGTTAAAACCAGGTACTATGAGTACACACCTAGTTTCTGGTTACTATGAAGGTGCCTTTTTGTGTAGATAGTTGTTAAACTGGGGTCTTTGTGGAGGGATGATCAGTAGAGTTTTCTATTCAGCCATCATGCTCTACCCCTTCAGCTGAAATGAAAATATACTTGAAGATGTAAGATGAAAATATGTCGATATATTGAAGTAATAAAAAGTGATTATCCACAACTGTAAAAAAAAAGAAAAAGAAAAAAAATGTTGTGTACTCTATTATACACAACATTTTTTTTTCTTTCTTTTTTTAAATTGGTTTGGACCAATATCAATGGCACAACCATTCGGGTATTTAAAGGATGTCCTTATTGGAAATATACAATGAGGGTATTTGCTCTTAAGTGGTTAAGTGGTGTGGGGGGAAATTGTGGGGAAGGAGCGGATGACAGCAAATGGGGCAAAATATTAATAGTGGGTGAGTCTGAGTGAGGGATGGCCCCTGGTTTGCCTCTTTCCTGGGCAGTTAGAAGGCTGCACAGATGTCTGCGTCTTAATCTGGGCAGCCACCTGGTTATCGGCTCTGACCTCTGAAGGACAAATGCCTTGTCTGGTGCTTCTCAGGTCACAGGTGTCAACAGTAATAATCTTCATGGTGCTTTATAGTTGAAAAATGCATTTGTTGTAGAGGCAGATATTTTGATTGTCCTCATTTTACAGATCAGGTATTTGGGGCTGATGGGGGCAGGGAGAGGGGGTTAAAAGATCTTCCTAAGGCCACAGCATCACGGACGGGGTTGAGACTTGAAACTGAGTCTTCTTGGCTCCAAATTCTATGCAGTTTCTACCATGGTACATGGGGCCCTGTGGCTCTCATCATCACTCTCTCTACGCTTTTTTTTTTCCTTTTAGAAGTTGAGGTTTTGCTGTTATCCAGGCTGGGGTGCAGTGGTACTGTCACAGCTCACTGTAACCTCAAACTCCTGGGCTCAAGCAATCCCGCGCCTCAGCCTCCTGAGTAGCTGAGACTACAGGTGTGCACCGCCAGGCCTGGCTAACTCCCTCTCTACTGATTCCGCCCTCTACGGTCTATCCCTCAAAAGCAGTTCTCTGCCTGCACCTTACCTGATGGCTGTGAGGCAGAAGCCCCCTTGGGCCTCCCTCAAAAAGACAGGATAGAAGAGTGATGGGTGGGTGGATAGTCCCCAGGCAGAACTGTGAGCCAGTCCCTGGTGCTCTGGAGGAGTGGATCTCCTTAAGCTGGAGAGGCACCCTCTCCCTCCACAGATGTCAGCTGACCTTAGCTTAGGGCTGATGAGCCTCTTAAGCCTGCTTAGAGCCAGGCTGTCTCTTTCAGGTCCTGCCAGAAGAGCATTTCCAACGTCACAGCCAGTTTTCTCATGGTTTCTCAGGGGCTTTTCTGCCAAGACAGAGCCCTCACCCTCTTGAGGTCTGACAGCTTAGAGTTAGTGTGCAGTCTCTTCCTGGGGCTGCTGGCTACCTCTTGTGCCTTCCTGCATCAAACTCTGTGGTTCAGAGAAGGGGGGCAGCATGCTTTGGGGATGGAGGGGCCAGAGAGCCCATTCCAGCCCCGTACCAAAGCCCCTGGCTGCACAGCCTTTTGTGTTCATTCACTCTGGGTGAGGTGGGCAGTGAGATCATCCTCTTCTTGGGAAGAGGGGAACCAGAACAATGGTTTAGGTTAATTCAATCACCTTTGCAACGATCATATCCTCTCCACTTGCAGACTGAGCTGTCTGTACCTGTCCACAGATGGAAGCAGTTGGCCATCTTGAGGAGTGGTGGACGTCTTATGGGAGGAGCAGTTTAATCAGAGGCTGGATGGCTTTCGATCAAGGAATCATCTGGGTAACAGGGTGGACATTCAGACAGCTGTACCCTATTGATACTCTCTCAAGGCCTTTCACACAACTTAACCCAATGACTTTGGACAGATGTTCTTCTATAAGGAAAGAGACTCACAATCCTGGAGTCACTGGGTGCTGCAGAGAGAAATGCAGCTCACTGTTTCTGCCTTCCAGCAGTGGCCAGTCCAAGACAGGAGAGGAACGCTGGACAGTTCCAATGTGGGTGCCTGGGGCTGGGGAGCTTCAGAGGGTGAGCAAGGAAGGCCAGGCAGCTGTGAAGCAGAGCGTTGAGCAGCCTGAGGCAGGAAATGCCAGTGCAGAAAATGTGAAGGAGCTGGGGAGTCGGGGTGAGGGCCATGGTACCTGTGTGCCTGTTCGGGTCTCAAAGAGGTTAGTGCTGAGTTGAGGAGTAGGGACAGGCCTTGGATAAAATCCTTCACTAGTAATTGGGCTTCAGCAGTAAAGGTTTGGTGCTACATATAGCAGAAACCATTTCTCATCTTGGAAGCCCTGTGTGGCTGTGTCCAACTGGAGAGAAAATGAACAGGTTTCTGGAGGGGTGTCATGGCTTACGCCTGTAATCCCAGGACTTTGGGAGGATGAGGCAGGTAGATCACTTGAAGTCAAGAGTTCTGGACCAGCCTGGCCAATATGGTGAAACTCCATCTCTACTAAAAATAAAAATAAAAATAAAAAAAATTAAAATCAGTTGGATGTGGTAATGTACACCTGTAATGCCAGCTACTTGGGTGGCTGAGACATGAGAATTGCTTGAACCTGTGAGGCAGACGTTACAGTGAGCCAAGATTCCACTCTGTCTCAACAAAACAAAACAAAACAACAAAAAACAGGTTTCTTGTACTTACCCTTCATTGACACATTTGATTTACACTCCCTGTTCATGTCCTTGCTCCAGTGAGAGGGTTCCCACATGTTAGTATTAGGGTTTGCATCTGGTTCTTCTGTGAGGCGGCAGTAACCCTGGTGTCTATATTAGGGCACTTGGTAAGAGGCAGTGAGGGTAGACATGAATTAGAGCTTATGTGGGCTGGGGCTGGGAGTCAGCATTTATTATAAGCTCCACAGGTGATTCTTTTTTTTTTTGAGATGGAGTTTTGCTCTTGTTGCCCAGGCTGGAGTGCAATGGCATGGTATCAGCTCACTACAACCTCCACCCACCGGGTTCAAGCAATTCTCCTGCTTCAGCCTCCCAAGTAGCTGGGATTACAGGCATGCGTCACCATGCCCAGCTAATTTTGTATTTTTAGTAGAAACAGGGTTTCTCCATGTTGGTCAGACTGGTCTCGAACTCCTGACCTCAGGTGATCCACCCACCTTGGCCTCTCAAAGTGCTGGGATTACAGGCATGAGCTACCATGCCTGGCCACAGGTGATTCTTACGGACACTGAAAGTAGAAGCATTCTGGCTTCAGCTTCCCCACTTCTAGAATAATAATAATCAACAAAATTCTTATGGGGAAAGGAAAGTAATTCTTTTGAGGAAAGGTAAGTTTCCTCCCTAGTGTTATTTAAGAATTAAATGCGGGCCGGGCGCAGTGGCTCACGCCTATAATCCCAGCACTTTGGGAGGCTGAGACGAGTGGATCACTAGGTCAAGAGATCAAGACCATCCTGGTCAACATGATGAAACTCTGTCTCTACTAAAAATACAAAAATTAGCTGGGCATGGTGGTGCAGCCTGTAGTCCCAGCTACTCGGGAGGCTGAGGCAGGAGAATTCCTTGAACCCAGGAGGGGGAGGTTGCGGTGAGCCGAGATCGCGCCGTTGCACTCCAGCCTGGATTATAAGAGCAAAATTCCGTCTCAAAAAAAAAAAAAAGACTTAAATTCGATAGCCTGTTGAAGCTCCTACCATGCTATTCAGCACATGGTAGGTGCTCAGGGATTGTGAGTCCCTTTCCTTATAGAAGAACATCTGTCCAAAGTCATTGGGTTAAGCTGTCTGAAAGGCCTTGAGAGAGTATTAGTAAGGTCCAGCTGTCTGAATGTCCACTGCGTTACCCAGGATACAGCCTGCAAAGCCAGGTCCTGGGGAACTTCTGGTTTTCTCAGTGAAAGTTGGGAATGTACTATCTTCATCTTTGCTGAGATGATGCTGTCAGTTCCAGTGGGAGGTGGTGGGACAGAGCTTGTGGGTGACCGCTGAATGGGACCCATGTCTGCCTGGGGGTAGGTGTGCAGTTCATCTTAGAACCCCATGACCACTTAGAGATTCTGCAGGTGGAGGAGGACCTGGGGTGACAGGTTGTTCTGAGTGATTGATGTTGATAGTCAGAGAAGGCAAGCAGAAGGCAATTAAGCTGAGAAGTGGGAAGGCTTCCTCTGTGTGGGAGAATACATGTGTCCTGTCAGACAGTGGTGATGATCAGCAAGTCATAGAGGTGTCTGACATTGCAGTTGTCCCTGAGCTGGTCCTGGGGGTATGGGGTGGGGCCAGGATTGTGTCTTAGTGCCATGAATCGCTCCCCAGCTTGCTGGGGACCATGTCAGGCACAGAGACAGTGCTCAGCCAAATACATGTGGATTGGTTGATTTGACATTTGCCATTACCCTCCTGAAACTGCAGATATATGAGGATAGAGGGCTGGTTGGAGTTGGGAGTGAATGGGGGATTGTATGGTGAGGCTGGGAGGAGGGGGATTAAGTCAGTGGTCAGGGTCCCAGGGCAAAGAAATGATTTCCTATCCACCAAAGAAACTGCTTGGGAAGATATTTTTTTAAAACACATTTTGACCTGGGGATTTAAAAAAACATGGGTGAATGCTGTGAGGCTAAATATCTATAATAACAGTACCCGTTAATGCAGTTCTAGATGCAATTGGTGGTACCTGAAATTATATCCACTTATGGAGGCTTCAAATAATTATTTTTTTTTAGCTTTGGTGTGTGGGTGGGAGCTGGAGAGAGCTCAGTCGGTTTCCGCTTCAACTTTTTCCCACTCTTCTCACCTGAAAATGTGTAGACGTGTTTGTGTGTTTGGCACCAGATGGTTTTGAAAATTCAGAAGGGATATTAATTCTTTTGGGGAAAGGAAAGTAATTGGCTTCCTATTCTGTGAATACATAGATATTTAAATTAGTACCCAAAGTACACTCTTTATTCCAAAAGCTGCATGTGTTTGAGGAGCCCAGTGACATAAGGTGTAAGAATTGCGGGGCAATCTCGCCAGGCCTTTCAAGGCTACCCCATGGGAAGGGAGGTCTTGGTTGGTGCTGATTGCCTCCTTGAGTCAGTGGAAAAGTTTGAGATTTTGTTTGTTTCTTTCCTGAAGGTCTGTGTTGGGTTTTGCTCGGTTCGGGGTGGGGCGGGGGTAGTAGTGAGCTGAGGGGTGGGACTGTGAGGGTGTCACACTGAGAAGCCAATTGCTTCTACTTATTTATTTTACAAATATGTATCTGGTGCTAACACTGTTCACATGTACACTGTTCTAAGGGCTTCACAGACACAGGCTCGTTTAATCCTCATGCCAACCTTATAAGGCAGGTACTGTTATCATCCTCACTTTACAGATGGGGAAACTGAGGCTCACGGAGGTTAAGTACAGTAACTTAACTTACTGTATTTAAGTTAAGTGCAGTATGGTGTAAGGTGGTAGAGCTGGGGTCATCCAGCGCTCCCTCTCTGGGGTGCTCATAGTCTCTCTCTGTCCAGCTTGGCCTGTCTCCGCCATGTCCCGTGACAGGCTGCGCTGTGGAGGCTGCTCCAGTTTGTTTCAGGGAGACACTCAAGCTTTACACAGGTCAGAGTCCATGGCCATGGTGAGGGAAGAGAGGGCATAGCTGGGACTGTTATTCTGGGACTCACTGGAAGCAAACTGCATGCAGCCTTCTGTTGAGTCAGCTCCCCGTCTTGGGTTTGGTAGGAATTGCCACTGCTCCCCGCAGCACATGCACCTGTAGAAAGCCCCATCCCCAACCCCCCATCCCCACCCTGAGTTTTGCAGAGAGCCCCTGAGGGAGGGTACAGGCTGTGCAGGGCTACACCTGGAGCTCAGAGACTAGCTTTGGGGGCTTGCCATCTTGCCTCCTGCCCATCGAGTGCCAGGTGAGTGAAGGAAGTCCAATGCCTGGTTAGGTCCACCTCTCCCTGAGTCATTCTCCCTCTGGTTTTGGGGTCTGGGAGAGGAGACAGACTGCCCGTCTTTGTTTTGGACTTGACTCCCTCTGGAGATGGAACCCCCTTCCCTAACCTCACTGAGACAAAGTTAAGAGAATATTGGGAAAATGAGCTCTTCATAGTGGAAGGGTTTGGCATTTTGAGACTCAGCATGGAAACCTCACTCTAGTGCTTTCCTGCAGACTCTGGGGCCATTGCTCAGCTCCTTGTCCTTGGACATTTCTGATGGGAGGAGGAGGTAGACTGTGGGGTGGAGCAGAGAGAAGATAGGTGGCTTTTCTCTCTGAAGTCCCTGTAGGCACCTCAGGGGTATTGTTAGGGGGGTGGTGATGGGAGCAGTGACGACCTGGGGTGGGTACAGAAATGGCCTTGGCCCAGAAGCACAGCCTTGGGGCAGGGGACTCCACTCAGTCCTAATGAGTCCACAAAGCAGTCCACGCTTGTGTGAGGCAGAAAACGGGCTTGCTTGGGCCTGGTAGCTTCAGGCTGGGACTTGGCTGAACTTGAAGCCAATATCTACCTGGTAGAGAGCCACTCTGAGATTCAACTTTTAAGTTATGTGAAGCATTCTGCAGCACAGGAGACTCAGTCGTAGCTGAGGACCATAAACTGTTCACTTCCTTCCTCCAGATTGATAAGCATTTCCCGGCTCCCCCATCCCTGTGCATCTGAAACATTTCTGGAGTTGGATTTGGCCTCGGGCCTGTATTCCCAGGGTTGTCAGGGGCTGCATTATAGCTCTTTCCCACCGAAAAGTCCTGCCTGCCTGCCGTGTGGTTCTCAGGTAGGATAGGTGGAGGGACCACCTCCCTGAGAGTCTATTGTCTCCATATTGGGGGCTTTTGACCAGACTTGCCCTCCCTCACAGTTCAGCTCTTCTCACTCCAGACTTCAAATAGGGCAGCTATGGGGTCGTGGGTGAGCACATAGGCTTGGAGCCAGACTTCATGGCTGTGGAACTCTGGCAGGTTATATAACCTCTGTAAAATGAGGCAAATGCCGGTATCTGTCCCATGGGTCTTTTGCAGACATTAAATGAGAATAATACATGTAAAGCACTTAGTTCCCAGAACACAGTATGGTTCAACAGATTTTAGAATTTATTTCCATGAACAACAAGTATTTTGTCTGTTCTCTGTAATGACTATGCTGGTTCAAATGTATGTAGGTAATTTTTTGACTTATCTCCTTCAGGGATTCTGATATACACAGAGGGTACCTGTATATATTGTGCAGTCAGCTCAGATTCTCAGTTATGGCATTTTCTAAGGGAGGGCAATGAACGTCCTGATAGGTTTAACTAAAGGTTTCAAAATGTCCAACTTTACTTGTAGTTTTTAACCACATCTGCATCCTAATTATGACCTTGGCTGCATAGGTTTAGGCAATCTGGATATAGTTGTAGCAAAGGTTATTTCTGAGTCAAGCCTTGCCTTGCTTCCTCTGGGCAGAGGGAGAAAAAGCTCCAGTGATGATGGAGGACTGGAGAGGGGAGGTCAGATTTAGTTTAGCATTTCAAATCCATTTACCTAACATCGTATTTGCTATACTCTGGGGGATATCAGGGAGCCAGCAGCAAATGTCCACATCGCTTCAGCTGATAGGATGGTCGGGTGGTGTGTGACTGACTGTCAGGATAAGTAGTGCAGGTGCTGCATGGAGAGTAACACCCAGGAGAGAGCAGTTCAGGGGCTGGATGAGTCTCAGAAGACATAGGGTGTGTGTAGAAGGGTGTGGGGGTTGTGAACTGGGATTGGGTGGGGAAGAGAGAAAGAGTGGGTGTTGTAGGCAGGGGACTAGCACTCATTGTTCAGCGGTCCCTTCAATTAGGAGACTTTCATTGAGCACTAGTTGTGTGCCAAGCACTGGCCTGGGCACAGTGAATACCAACATGAGTGAAGCAAAATAGAGAAAAAAGCATTGAAAGCCAGAGTGGCCCAGTGCCCAGGAGCATGGTCTGCTATGGGGTTGCCTGGGTTTGAATCCCAGCCCTGCCACTGACTAGCTTGTGGTGTGATCCTGAGGAGGGTGTATACTCTGGAGCCTCACTTTCCTCATCTGAAAAGTGGGGATGGCAGTAATTGTGGCAGGGATTAAATGAGTTAATAGGAAGTACTCAGAACAGTCTTGAATCTAGAAAGTACTACTGTGTGTGGGATATTTATTGTCACTGGAATATTAGCTCCATGACAGGCATTTTGTCTGTTGTGTTCACGGCTGTAGAATGCATCTTGTACATAATAGGCATTCAGTTAATGAATCAGAGTAACACTGGTGTCCTCAAGAAGCCGAGGAGCCTGTGTTCTGGTGGGGACACAGACATGTCAATGACCAGAGGATACTGTGCAGGTGTTTTGAGAAGAGAAGCATGGGCCTGGTGGAGCACAGAGGAGGGCTGGCCAGGGGAGGCTGGTGGTCAGGGAGCCCGAGCTGGATCTTGAGAAACAAGCAGGGATTTGTTGGGTGATGGAAGGGAGTTTGGATGTTTCTGGGAGAAGGGCAGCACAGGCTGAGCCAGGAGAGCATGGCGTGTTCTAGGACACAGCAGAGAGGATCCTGCAGAATGGACCTCTCAGAGGATCCAGGGAGGGGTCCCAGCAGGGCTGTGACTGGGCCCTCCGAGGCTGTGGGGAAGAAAGGGATAATATGCTGGTTTGTGATCACTCAGACTTCAGCCCCTACTTATGTCCGCAGGGGTGGGGCTGGACATAAGTTTGTGCCTGTGAGAGCTCCCCTGCAGCAGGCGAGGGTTGGCTTCCAAACAAGGAGAAGGCAGATGGCCCCAACCACTGCCTGGCAGCACTCCTGCCGTAAAATAGAAGGGATGAAGAGAGCGGGTGGTGAGAGTCCCTGTGGGACCTAGCTAAAACCTGACCCCTGAAAGTGCAACTCCAGGTCGCCCTCACTTCCACTCAGACACCGAGGCCTCCTAAGAGGCATCTGCTGAGGGCCGCTCTGCTCGCCACACCTTGTCCCTGCCCGCAGCTCTGCACAGTGCACAGAAGTCCTGTCATCTGGTGGCCTTAACCCTAGTGATAGGCTTCCAGGGCTGTGTGCTCGGTGCTTCTAGGGGCAGGTGTGGGGGCTGTAGGGAAGGATGATGAATTCAAGCTGATGAAACTGATGTGTGTATCGACGCCCGTTGAAGAGGACTTTGAGGAAAGATCTACTTTATACTTAGGCTTGTGTTCCCCACAGTTTACCATAATTCCTCATGGGCATAATTATCTGCCATAGATAATTATCTGATACAAATGCCTTACACCTCCTTGTTTCCTCCCGCTTCCTTAAATTCACCCAGACACAGTAGGAAAGAGGGAAAATGGAGACAGCTTTCACTTTTCTTTTCAGTCTAGTGCCTTATTTTCCTTTAGTCTCTCCTGATTTCTCTGAGGGCTTTGGGATTTATTTCTGTGGCTGATCATTTATATGCAGGGCTTGACAAAGGTCCTTGTGCAGGGCTTTTAAACTTTAACTGAGGTTGTGGGTATGACAGAATGTTGACGTTTGCGAGCATGTCAAGTGGAACCAGTTAACACCGTTGCACCGGGGGCACTTTTTATGGTCTGCAATCCAGTGTCAGGAGGCTGCCCAGAGACAAGAGAGGAAACAGGGTACCTGGCTCATTTCTGTGCTCACGTAACCACCATTTATCTAGCGCCTACTGTGTACTCAGTGGCTCTTCACAATGACTCCGAGAGGTCCGTGTTGCCAGCAGGGAGAGCCACGGGAACTGAGAGAGCTGGGGTCTCAGTGAATGACCCATGGGTGCTGGTTGTTCCTGGTTGAGTAGAGCCAGAGGACATGTTTAAAATTGCCAGGGACTTTTGCTGAACCTGCAGGAGTTGTTTCCTGCCTGCCCCCGACTCTGCCCACCCCACCTGGCCCCTTCCCTAAGTCCATCCAGAGATAGTAGGAAAGAGGGAAAATGAAGAAGGCATCCACTTTCCTCTTAGGCCTACTGCCTTATTTTCCTTTGGTCTCTCCTGATTTCTCTGAGGCCTTTGGAATTGATTTCTATGGCAGATCATTTACCTGCAGGGCCTCTCTTAGAAAGGGTTTCTTGGTACTGAGCCTGACAGGAATGTAGCAGGAGGAAGGAGAGAGAGCTGAGGGTCTCCCTGACGCCTTGGCTCCCTCCCATGCTGTGCAGGGGGAAAGGTGGCAGGGTTGGCAGGGTGAGGTGCTGGTATGGAAGATGATTCAATCAGAGCACATCAATATCACCTAAGGACCTGGAGGGAATTTCACAACCAGTGAGGCACTTTTCTGTGACCAACACTTTTCACACATTATTTGCTTTAATCCTCATGGTAGCCCTAAAAGGTATTATTCCTCCCATTTTGTAGATGAGGACACAGAGGCCCAGGGAGGCTGTAGCTAGGAATGGTTGGTGTATTCTGATTCTGTTGGCCAGGTTAATTCTTTTTTTTTTTTTTTTGATATGGAGTCTTGCTCTATTGCCCAGGCTAGAGGGTAGTGGCAAAATCTCAACCCACTGCAATCTCTGCCTCCTGGGTTCAAGCGATTCGCCTGCCTCTGCCTCCCATGTAGCTGGGACTACAGGCATGTGCCTCCATGCCTGGCTAATTTTTGTATTTTTAGTAGAGACAAGATTTCACCATGTTGGTCAGACTGATCTCGAGCTCCTGACTTCAAGTGATCTGCCCACCTTGGCCTCCCAAGGTGCTGGGATTAACAGGTGTGAGCCACTGCACCTGGCCCTTATTGATTCATTCAAAACTTCATAAGAACCCCACAGGTGACATATGATTCTTGTTTACACATGTAGGACTGAGACCCAGACCTAGAGACCACAGCCAGGAGGTGGTAGAGCCAAGGCTTGAACCCATATCACCAAGCTGCCTCACTAGGCTTCCTTATAAAGGAGTTCCTCCTTCCACCCTTGAAAGCCGGGAGCAGTTTGCCCATGAACCACCCAGCCTTTCAGTGGTGAAGGGAGTGGGGCACAGGGTGGTAAGTCCTGCTGAGAGAAGCCCCTTTCCAGCCAGATCTGAGAGCTTCCCCCACTCCCTTCCCACACAGTCACATAGCTTTCTGCCTGGAGCTCTGCAGAGACACAGCTCCAAGATCTGCATGCCCAGGCTGAGGCTTCCTGGACCAAATTCAGTCTGTCCTTTGGCCTACCCAGTACAGGCATTTGGTAAGGCCCAGGACTACCTGGCATCAGACACATTCCTGGGGAGCTTTTAAAATCCTGTCACCTTGGCCAGGTGTGGTGACTCACACGTGTAATCCCAGCACTTTGGGAGGCCGAGGTGGGCAGATCATGAGGTCAAGAGATCAAGACTATCCTGGCCAACATGGTGAAACCCCGTCTCTACTAAAAATACAAAAATTAGCTGGGCGTGGTGGCGTGCGCCTGTAGTCCCAGCTACTTGGGAGGCTGAGGCAGGAGAATTGCTTGAACCCGGGAGGCGGAGGTTGCAGTG